>JZKD02S0050065.1:201435-211761 GCA_000966675.3 Picea glauca
CCCCCTCTCACACAGGGGTTACGCACGAGGTTGCATTCGGGTAAGCTATGGGGACTAACCCTCTGTGGTTTAACTGATTGTGGTGGTCAGATCGTATTATGGGGATCACTTTGAGTTAAATCCACAATTACTGCACGGAAGCCTCTTACTTGGTTTCGGGCTTGATACCGTGCCCATACGTTCGGATCGAACTATCGACCGTTCCCGCCCAGGGGCTGACTGGGAATTGGTAACCTTAGTGGCCACAATATTTAGGTTCTTACACAAGGTGTCGGTGATGGGAAGTCTCACTGTAACTAGAACAGACATTGGTCAAACTCACTCGGGCTCCTTGGAGGGTAAATCCACAATTACTGCGTGGAAGCTTGCACCAAGGCGTAAGTCCATTAAGCAGGTCGCCATTGTAACTATTCCACCCTATCCCCACCCCTTCTGGACTTGATCACGCGACGTTGGATTTCATCACCAACTAGTATGGTCATCAAAAGAAGGTCCTGTTTGCTTGGTTTTGATTCTTATATTTTTTAGCATGTGTTGTTTCTTTTCGCTAGTTGGCCATAGATTTCTTTCGTCAACTCTTTTTCGCCAACATCGACCCTCCACGACGCTCGCAGAGGCTACAGGGACTTCCTCCAGAAAGTATGGAAGGAGACACCCCTTTACCCCCTCATTCTACGGAGCAATATCCTCAATAGAGCGAGGTTCAAAACACAACAACTTCCCAGGGAGAAGTTCCCATTCCTTTGGAGAATTTTAGAATTGTCTCGGAATCCCCGGAAGCTTATCGCATTCTAGAGGGATACGAATGACAGATCCTCCACCTAAATTCCGCTGGAGAATTTGTTGTCATAAACCCTTCTAACATTCAGGTCGGGTCTCCTCAAAACCCTTTACCCAATGACCCCTTTTGGACTGAGGACATTGTTCGGAGTCCACCACGCTTGGTGCGAGATCTTTATGGAACAGGAGAAGGTGCCGACGCATCTTCCTACTATACTGTACCCCCAGATCACTTCACCGGTACCACCACTTTTACAACCACACCAACCATTGGTCCGAACATACCACCCATTGGCTCGAATGTACCATTCATTGGCCCGAGACCTACTATTCCCCTCCAGACAACCCATTCGACAATGGCCCCACACATTCCGACCATCCCTGCCGGTAATGCGGTAGTTAATCAAGCCCCAATTGGCACACCCATAATGCCAAGACCTAATCTCCCTTTTGGATTTAGGGCACTAAACGCATCCGCCACTACCACTGCCCAAACCACTACTCAAATCGTACTGGGAAGTTCCATACCTATCCAACAACCCGGAGGGACTGTCCTTGGTGGTCCTAATCAAATCGGCAATACTGGTCAATCTTTTACGTCTGGCCCTCAAATCCCGGGAACTCTACCTCAAGCTGGGGGGCATCCTCCCACCAGAGGACAAATTCCATTCGGGGGGCACCCTCATGCTGGGGGGAAACCTCAAGTCAGAGTCCACCATCAACCACAAGGACAAAATGTGTTTGTCGCACCCAATCCGTGGAGCGTCCCTTTTCAAGGAAATCCGCACGCCTCCACAGGACAAAATATGCCTGCCACATCTAACCCATGGAACGTTCCTTTTTCAGGAAACCCACTCTTCCCGACAAGACAAAATTCGTAGACTCCACAACAACCTCCTTATGGACAAATTCCCAACCCAACCCATAACCCTCAAAACCCATATAGTTATCCCACGCTCACCCATGCTTCTCAAAACACCTCAAATCCTATGTACCTTGGTCAAAACCAACCTCACATGAGAGGGCCCATGAGTTATAATTATCCACATAACCCAGTATTGGGCCCCACTGGTGTCCCTCTGCCACACCAGCATTACCCACAAGTTAACCGACAAATACCTTTTCTAGCCACCCTGGATCTTCCAAACTTGTCTCGGTTAACGAACGATCCCATCCATCATTCTTCGGTTTGGCTAGCTATTCCAGCAAAACTTCCTTCTGATATCCCAAAATTCAACGGAAAATCCAGAGAAGACCCGAACAACCACGTGATGACTTTCCACTTGTGGTGCTCATCCAACTCCCTCATGGACGATTCTATTCATTTGCGTCTTTTCCAACGGACACTTACGGGTTTCGCAGCAAAATGGTATATTGAATTACCACACGCATCTTTTTACGATTTCAAATCCCTCGCCATGTCCTTCCTCACACACTTCCAACTACCCATCCGATACGAGATGGGTACCGAACTATTAACCTCTCTTCATCAGAAAACTTCCATACACATCTTCGATCATATCCATGAATGGAGAAGACGATGAAGGCTAATCAAAGCGGTCATCCCTGACCAATTATTAGCGGAGTGGTTCACGAAATCATTATTACCCAAGATCGCTCGTGATGTTTCCATGGGCAGCGTGGTCACCGAGGAAGAAGCCATTGCCTGAGCTCAGTACTTAGACTTAGTCTATTCACAATCTGGTACTCTGTATGAGTTGATACCGAACGCTACCCGTCCCACTAACGATCCATCCAAACCATCGACTACTTCGCATGCGGATGGAGTTATTGGCTCCGTCAAAACCCAATCTACCACCCAGTCCACTGGAACAACTCAGCGGCCCACTTCGACGACTGCTCCCAGTTTGACTACACCCTCTTCTACCCCCCCTCAAACTCAGGTCTCCGATGTGAATGTGGTCCAATCAACCCCTTCACAACAACCCAGGGGCAAGAAGAAAGCGAGAAACAAAATAAAGAAGAACAATAACAATGAACAACCCAAAACCCAACCACAAACCCTTGCTGCCGAAAAACAACCACAACGAAAACCGAAATTCCCATGTCTCATTTATGGCGACGATCACTACACTCGAGATTGCCCACACCGCGATGAAGTGGCTAAACTTTTTAAGGGAAATTCGCAACTCGTTGTGCTTACTCATCCTTTTCCACAACAACAATCTTTGGTTGCACAAACCCCCATGCCAGGGGGCAGTTCCAACCAACCCCATGATGATGCCTCGACAAGCGCACACATTTACATGTTCAACGGGGTTAACCTAACCAGTCGTTCTGCGACATACGACACACCAGTTAAACCCAACAAGTCGAAGACTACTAACGGTTCTTCGCCAGATCCTTTACCATCTGTTGTTAATCCCCCATCTGTTAGCCCACCATCCGGGCCACTTCAGATTGAGAAACCTTCTTTTGACATCCATCTTACGCCCTCCTAAGAGCACCATCCGGAAATCCACTTTCAATCCTAATTCACAGGCTGCCCAAAATTACAACATTGTAGAAGATTTGGCCCAAGCCCTGTGTGCCATGTCCGTATTGGAAGTGTTACAACACTATCCTAACCAACGTAGGACGCTCTTAGCTGTCATTGGTGCTTTCAATCCCAAGTCATCAAACTACATCACGTTTAATCTGGACGACCATCAACTGCGACTCTCCCACCAGCTAGCTTTCCAAATCGATGTTGTTCTTCATAATCAACAAATCCATCGAACCATCTTGGATGAGGGAGCCTCTACCTGTGTCATGTCTCTAGCCTGTTGGAAAGGCCTAAAATCACCAGCCCTTAATAAATCCCCTACGATGTTACGCGCTTTCGATGGACGAGGTTTCCATCCTCACGGATTACTGCAATCCCTTGCCATTCAATTGGGCGGTAAAACTATTACCGTTGATGTCGAGGTGGTCGATGCTCCCCTCGATTACTACCTATTACTCGGAAGAAGTTGGTTCTACACTATGACTATCGTCGCCTCGTCGGTGTTTCGATGTGTACAATTCCCTCATCAAGGCAAAATTGTCACCGTCGATCAAATTGATTTCTGTACACCCGACGCTCGCATCCCTGCCACCAACAACATTCCCTTTTTGGGAGACCACCTTGTTACGTATGAAAGCATTGGTGTTGGCTTATTGAAATATTCTAGCCTTATGGGTACTTTCCGTACACCACTTCCACCCACTGCACACCAAATTGTTGCCGTCAACATGATCTCGACTATGCCTTATCAATACTTTGAATCATCTGATCCTTGGATCATACCTAGTCCTTTGGAATTCGATGTGCTCAGTGACACCATGCCACTCAGCCCAGCCGAGGCCGCATACGTAGCTATTCAATCTGCCTCTCCCTCTTTGACCACTTCACATTCATTGGCACCTGATGCTTACTCAGTGCCCTCATGGTTGGACTCCTTATCATCTGTCGTTGATTACATTTCCCACATTTTTCCTTCGGATGAATCTATTATGGAAATTCTTAGCATTGACGATTTTCCCTGGGATGACAACCACCATCGATCCTATTTTCTTCCGCCTTTGGAAGAAGTACAAGACATACGATCTGTCTTCCCCCCCGATGTTACCGATGCTCCAAAATCCCCTATCCTCACTCAAGATACGTTCTCTGAGGGGAACATGGGTAACATCTCTACTACAATCACAATTGACATTTCAGTCAAAGAAGGTGTTGTGGAAAACATTAATCTTGGTGCTAATTGCACGCCCGACGAAGTGGTTTCTTACACCACTTTGTTCAAGGAATTCCGTGATGTCTTCGCATGGAGCTATGAGGAAATGCCAGGGATTGACCCTTCAATCGTCATACATGAAATCAAGACTTACCCTGATGCAAAACGGGTTCGACAGAAACTCCGCCCGGTTCATCCCAAGAAACTGGCAGCTATAAAGGTAGAAGTTGAAAAACTTCTAAAATATGACTTCATCTACCCCGTCCCTTTGACGAAATGGGTCTCTAACCTCGTTCTGGTTGCCAAGAAACAAGGGACCATCCGTTTCTGCATAGATTATCGTGATCTCAACAAAGCTTGTCCCAAGGACAACTACCCTACGCCTTTTATCGATCAAATCGTCGATAATTGTGCGGGAAGCGTGATCTTCTCCTTCATGGATGGCTTTTCTGAATACAACCAGATTGAAATATTACCTGTTGATCAACATAATACGACCTTCATCTGCCCTTGGGGCACTTTTGCCTACCGAAAGCTACCTTTTGGCCTTAAAAATGCTGGTGCTACTTTCCAGCGAGCCATGTCATACGCTTTCCACGACATCAAACATATCGCGGAACATTACCTCGATGATTTACACGCCCATTCATCCAACCGACCCGACCACATCGGGCACTTGCGGGCAATTTTTCTTCGATGTCGCTTCTATCGTATTCGACTGAACCCACATAAATTCATTTTCGTTGTCAAATCCGGCCGACTCCTCGATTTCATCATCTCCAAAGACGGGATCAGGATGGATCCCTTGAAGATCAAGGCCATCCTAGCCTTACCCCCACCCACCAACTTAACCCAACTTCAAAGTTTGCAAGGCAAAGCAAACTTCCTTCGCTGTTTCATCTGCAATTATGCTGAGATCACTAAAGGATTTATGCGACTACTGCAAAAGAACATCCATTTCATCTGAGATGACACCGCCCAACGGTCATTCGACACTCTCAAGCATGCTTTGACCCACGCTCCTTTGTTACATCCTCCCGAGTATACAAAGGATTATATCCTTTACTTGGTCGCTTCTACTTCCACCATTGCAATGGTGCTAGTTCAAGAGAACTCTAATGGTGAAGAACACATGATTTATTATCTGATCAAGATTCTATCCGGACCCGAACTCAGATATTCGTATGTGGAGAAACTGGCTATGGAAGTCGTCATTGTTTCCCAACGTTTCCGCCACTACATCCTATTATGCACCACCAGGGTAATCGCAGACTCTAACCCCATGTACCACGTCTTGACGTGTCAAGTACTTGGGGGAAAATATTCGAAATGGATCGTTATTCTTCAAGAATTCGATCTCGATTTTATAAAGGCTAAAGCCAAAAAATCCCTGGTGTTTTCCGAGCTCATCTGTGCTCTCCCTAGTGCCAATGAAAACATTGAACCTATATATTCTCTCCCTGATGAGTCTCTCTTCCTCATCAGCACCTCTGACCCTTGGTACGGAGACATTCTCCTCTACCTTCAAACCCAACGTTTTCAGCCAAACATCTCTCGAGAAGAGCGTCGACGCATCCATCACCACTCTCACCGTTATCTCATCCTGGGCGACACTTTGTATCACCATGGTATTGACACCATTATTCGGTGATGTTTGATTCACGAAGAGGCTGAATGCATTTTGAACGATTGTCACCTTGGTGCTTGTGGCGGTCACCTTTCTGGGATGGCCATAGCCCAAAAAATCCTACGTGCCGGCTACTTTTGGCCCTCGATTTTCAAAGATTGCATCGAGGCCGTCAAAAAATGCCCACCCTGCCAAATATTCAATAAGAAGGCACGCACCCATCCTACTACACTGCACCCTATTATTGCCATCGGCCCCTTTTCCAAATGGGGTATCGATTTCATGCAGTGTAAGCCTACCTCAGCCGGGGGGCACGGTTACATCATCGTCACCGTCGATTATTTCAAAAAATGGGTTGAGGCTATGCCTACCTTCCTGAACGATGGTCGTACTGCAGCTCCATTCCTCTTCAACCACATCATTACTCGTTTTGGTGTACCACATGCCATTGTCACCGACCATGGTGCACACTTCAAAAACCAGATGATGAGCGAATTACATGTCAAATTGGGTTTTCGCCATAAAAACTCATCCCCTTACTACCCTCAAGTGAACGGGCAAGTTGAGGCTATCAACAAAGTCCTAAAAACCATGATCCAATGCATGGTAGGGGAAAACAAGACATCGTGGCATTTACAATTGTTTTCCGCTCTCTAGGCCTATCGCACATCTGTGAAAACCTCAACTGGATTCACTCCTTTCCATTTGGTCTATGGCATTGAGGTCGTCCTACCAATCGAGTGTGAAATTCCATCACTCAAATTGAAAGTAGAACTCTTGTCCCATACTTTTGCGGAAGAGGAACGATTCTTGTATCTATCCAAACTGGACGAAACACGTCGTGATGTTGCTCTCGTTAATGAGGCACATCAAAAACGAATTAAGAGTCAATATGACAAATCCATCCAACCTCGATCCTTTGCAGAAGGAGACTTAGTCCTCGTTTACGATCAAGCACACGATAAATTGGGAACAGGAAAGTTAGAACCTATGTGGCACGGTCCTTACATCGTGAAGCGTGTTTTACATAGAGGTGCTTATGAACTAGTAGATCATGATGGAATTTCCCTAGGAGAGCCCCGAAATGGGCTTTACCTTAAAAAGTACTATGCCTAGATCACCTAGCATCTGTACTTTGTACATTATTGTATTTTAGTTTCGTGTGTCTTTTCTTTCGCGTGCTCGAGTCTTTACTGTTGCCACTCATGACTGTGCCTGTGTTTTCATGCACAGATGGCGTCTGCCTTTCCTATATTTTTTGGGTTTGCGGATGGCACCAGCTGACATACCCGGAACATTGCCTCGACGGTATGGGTTATTTATCAGTTTGACAAGGTGGTGAGTTCAGGAGGCATCTGTTTAGGGCCAGGAACCAACAATATGGAAGAATACCACATTGTCATTGGAATGCTAACCCAAGCCTCCTCCCTAGGTATCTCTCATATCATTATTTACTTAGACTCCCAACTCGTGGTTTATCAACTCAACCACATCTACGCTATCCGTAGTCCTATCCTGCTACGTCTACACTTGCAAGTTCGTCGTCTCGAACGAATGTTCGATTACATTGAATATAGATACATTCCAAGAGAACTTAATAGTGTTTCAGATTCATTAGCTAATTACATCATGGATCGGTATCTTGCCCACAGATAAGATTCAAGGAAAGAAAAAACTGTACATTACATGTAAATTAAAACACATCCATCATCATGTACAAATTATCGGCATCATAAAAACTCAAAACTGTATATATATATATGGCGGGACTGAAATGTTTGCATTACATCAAAAAGTGTGTAGAAGAACAAAATATTGGGACCATCCACCCATACAACATCGCCTGACAAGGCATACAAAAACATGATATCGGGGAGACTCTAATCTCCCCGCACTACGTTGTGATGTGAGTAACATACTACTACACGCACTACACGCCTCAACAGAGAATTGATGTTCTCTGGCACTCCTACAGTGTGTCGTTGTAGGTGCAAAGGCACATCCCCCCTCCGCAGAGGAGGGATGCCCATAATAAGGCCTTGGAGGTTCCTTTCAACCTCCCGGAGACCCACCACTGGTACCATCGGATCTGCTACAGTCGGGGCGCCTTCACGACGTCCTGGTACTAGTAAATCAACAGGGCGCACTGATCCCTTGTCTGCACATTGGAAACAAAACATCTCATAAGACTCTTTTACATACCCCAAAAAAAAAAAAAATACATACACATCAAAAACTTAAAAAACAAAACTAGACAAGGTACGGCTTAGTCTCCTACCTGACTCGTCCCAATCTTCCCCCGTGGGAAAAACCAAGTCCATACTCCCGCGGAAGTCCACATCGGCATATGGGAAGTCCTCTATCCAGAGGTACTGCCATCTCAACCAGGAAAAGAAATCACTAGTAAAGTGGAACTCTGACTCTAAGACTAGCCTTGGAGACAGACTAGTCCACCTCTCCATCCGAGGCTCATCCATTGGTCGTACTGCCAGTGTTATCTGAGGTTGCATCTGAGGGATGCACTCTAAGAAAAATGAGACTAAGAACGAGCCATAGCCGAACTGCTTTTGGCCATTCCTGCACCGTGAGATCTGTTCCTTCACATTCCGAAGGAACGCTGCACTCCAGTTGAACAGTGTTGGCTCTAAACACTGAACACCATAGGCCACCTGTGATCTCGACGCCAAATGAGCACTAGTGCTACTAGTCACACTTGTGATAGCAAATAATATCGATTGGAGAGGCAGATCTCATATATCCTTGATAGGGATCCTGCCCCCTACCAACCAGGCTCCCGGAATACAGTGACGTGCCATATATACGTCCACCTACTCAGGTAATTCCCTCTGCCCTGTAAAAGCTATGGGGACCTCTCTTTTCGAGAGGCTGGTCAGAAAGCACACATCTTCCAACTCAATGGTTAGGAGTTGTGTACCAATACGGAATCCTTGTTCCGTAACGTCCCAAAGGCCAATCATGTGCTCAAGCAGTAGAATCTCTCTCTTCATTTTTTGCAATTTGAAAAACTTGAGCAAGCCACAAGACCTCAAAGCGGCCCGCGTATGGGGACTCCGTAGAGCAGCCAAATCATCCATCTCGTGTTCCCTCTCTTTCCATTCAATCATGATTGCCGAAGACACCTACAAAACAAAAAATCAAGATTTTCATCATTCCTCACGTTTTTGTGACTTCGAAGATTTTCAAAAATCTTTTTAAAACATAAAATCAAATGCCCATGACATCTAAAATCAACCAATCATCCTTTTTAACCACCACACCCTTTAATATTTACCAAACAATGATTAAAACATGGTAAAAATTGAAAACGATTTGAAGGGGTGTGTGGGCCCATGAGGGGAGTTTTCATGAGTTTCTTTTGTTAAAATGGCCGGTCTAATCAATTGCAAAGGTGTATGACATCCTAACAACCCTTCTCCAATACATTTTTGTAAAAGATTCCCCCCATTTCATTAACTTTTAAAAGGAGGCTGATTTGGTTCAAAAAGGGGCAACCTAGGGCTTTGTGTTTTAAATTGATAATGCCATGAAAATTAACTTGAAACCATGCAATTGAAAGAGCGAAGAATGAACACCTACCTGGTTCGAACAGTGTGCGAAATGGTCAATCGTAGCTCCGGTAGCGAGAGAAACAAGATTTGCTCCAATTGAGATTCTCCAACACTCCACAAATCCTTGCAAATGAAATGGTAAATAAATTTCCAAATCAATTGCCATTTATAGGATTTCATTTTTTTATAAGATATGGTCATTTTTGGGTTTCTCTAATGGTGTAAATGGCTTTACTAATCTCGGGTTTATAGTTTCTGACATCGCAGGTTTCCTGACAATTCTATTGAATCATTTACCTTGTCGCAATTATGAGCATAGTCTTAGTTCGTTCTCGAGCTCAACAATATGAGAATGCAACCGGGTAGACTTTTATCTCTTTTTCGGACCCGTACGGATACGATCACACGAAAAAGGAACCCCCCTGGAGTCTCCTTTAAACCCTTTTTAGACTCTCTAAATATGAAAAGATTGTCGAGTGATCTTGCTTCCTTTCACACTCGTTAAAAGGTCAGAAAGGACGTCTTTCGAGCGATAGTTTAACCCTTTTTCGGTCTCGTTGGACTACTGTACGAAAAAGGAACTGAGAGAGTTCTCTTTTAAGCATTTTTCCAAACTCTATAATCCCAAAAAACC
>JZKD02S0050065.1:211811-257250 GCA_000966675.3 Picea glauca
TTGTGCCTCAGTGTTCAAGGGAAGTATCCGCCTCGAGAGTCAACCATCCCAAATATCTTGCCTCAAAACCTGTGTCAGTCCATGTCCATTTGATCTTCCAATTGCATCTCTATGTCCGTTTCATGTCGTTGATGGGGGATACATCAAGGCCCTCCCTCAACGAGTCTATTCCTGTCGACTCCAACACATTATCCAGGAATTAGACTTACAAACTAGCTAGTACTTTGGGACCTGCATGCCTCAATGGCAGGCCTCCTCACATTTGACAGTGGGTTTGCATCATTGACCTCTGATCAAATGATTCCACGAATGTTCGACCTCAGCTCATCTATTCACATTCAGTGGAATGTACTAAGGTACCTTGGGAATCATTGACATTAATGGTGATCTCCCTCGCACTTGTTAACGGTTTACCTCATTGACCAATAATCAAGTGGTTTCTGCCATGTTCGACATCAAGACATCTATTCACATGGTCAGATTCGTACCATATTGGGATTGGTAAGAAGACCCTGGGTTGAGTAATTCACTTTGATATATGTTTCGCCCAGGTTGCGAAGGAGTTCCGGACAAAGAACTCATACATTGTTACATAGATCCACTTTGTATTGGTCGTGGCTATGTCTTGTCATTTCGTAGATCCACTGTGTATTCTTCATGGCTACGATCAGTCTGAGTCACTAAATTATAGATCCACGTTGTATCTTTGGTGGCTATACCCTTTTTATCAATACAATTATGGATCCGTAGTGTATTTTATGGTGGCCATACCTTACAAATCTCGATCACCCAAGCATAGGTATGCCTGCCTTGGGTTTTGAAATATGTCATGATATTGGTTGGATGTTTGTGTGCAGCTTCCATCAGGTTCTCCGAGTCTATACCCTTGCTTGAACGTCTACAAAGTATTTCAGTCATCAGTTCGCATCTTCTAACTTCATACTTTGGGGGGAATTCTGTTACACGTCAAAATTGCTCAACTGGATAAGTGTCGCATTGTCCCTATCAATCGTCGTAAGTGTTGCATCATTCCTTACAACTTTCCCAAGTGTCGCAAGTTGGTCACTAGTGTCAAAAACGATGTTCAGACATAATTCCATGATAACGACATTAAGGGGGCACTTATAACACCTCACATGAATGATTTGAAGGAAGAGAACTGGTTTACCGGAGTAAAATAACTCTTGACACCTGAAAGAAACCTTGAAACAAAGTTTTGGAGGGGGAACGCTCCCCTACTTCAGCTGTAGAAGTGCTGGCGCTCCCCTATAATTCTTCAGGGAGCGTTATAATGATCCCCAGCCCCTTTTGGAGGAGTGTTGCCCATCTTGAGAGTGCTGGCGCTTCCCCAAGGCTTACCAGGGAGCGCTACAACGCTCTGAGACCCCTTCTGAGGGAGCACTCCCTATTCTGGGTCAGTTGTAGGTCCATTGAGGAGAATAAGGGGAGGACCATTCGAGATTAGGAGGCAGTTGTGCTCGAATTCTTGGTTTCATCAAGAGATCTCTGATCTAAGGAGAAGGTTCCCAACTTATTCTAAAGATGACTCAAGAGGTTAAGCTCCTCTTAACCTATATAAACAGGCTCTATGATGGTGGAAAGGGGGGAGAATTGAACACATGAAACTTACGATCTTGGAGGAAACTTACAGTCAGCCAAAGGAGAGTGATCAGTGAAGCTGTTGTTATCCAGGTTGTGGATCTTTCAGGCAAGGGTTAGACGAAGGGGACTTGACGAAGCTGTCACATTCGCATCTACGATTGTAAGCACTGCTATCGTTATTCTCATTAATATGACACGCTTGGCCTGTTTCTTTCTAGTTTGTGTCTGATGTTACATGAACTTATCATTTGTTGATAGATCTGTTTTCAAGCTAATGTCAATAGAGTAGGAAGTGGTCGTATCTTTTTTTGTCCACAGAGCTCAGCGAGGAGAAAAGAATTGGAGCGCAACTCAGAGCGTGCAGGGACAAACGTCGATTAAAAGGTACTTCTATTATCCTTCCTTCTCATGTATTAGTTTAGATAGATTTGAAAGGAAGTCAGTGTCCACGTTAAGCATTTTTCTGTCTAGGGTTAAGGTCAAGCCTTAGAGGCGATCTACCTGTCCGCAGGGATATTTTCCTACAACAGATAGGACATTCCAAAAATACATGAGCAATAGTCTCATACGAATCCTCGCAAATAGCGCACTTGAAGGTCCTAGAAAAACCTCTTTTGACTATATTATCCCCTGTTAACACCTTCCCATGAACTATTGTTCAATAGAAGATGTTTATTTTTAAGAGGCCATCTGTAGAATCCCTAACCCCAATCTGGGCCATGCCACACAAATTTGTTTCTCTGTGATACATAATTAATTTAAATTTAATTATTTGCATATGAACATACATACATTTCTAACAACAATAATTCACAATCATAATTATAAAAGAAAACCCATAACAGAAAGATAACAATTAATAACATAGAATTTAAAACAAATGCATAGAAGACACCTATCTTATGAATAAACCATGAACTGCATGAAGACCTCAGACTTCCCTCTTAGCCATAGAATTTGATGTTCATAAGCTCTCAGCGGCTGGTCACCCCCGATATGGGGATTAAACTACACCAGGGAAAAGGAATCCTAGCCAAGATAAGGTCTATCAAACAATAGAAATGCTCAGACTAAGGTGCCAACTCCAACAACCATCCTATATCCTCTCATTCCCCACATGCATGTCCCACCTTGGGAAGTGTACACCTTTTCTACTCAATAGTCCTTCCATTGTCCCACTTCCCTTCTAGGGATTCGAGAATAGGTCGGACAATGAGAAGGGAGACATTCATGGTTGTTTATAAAGAGATCACTCCCTGACACATGGACACTGGAGGACAAACGTGGATCCTGTTGACGGGCGTAATTGACACACCGACAACTGGAAGGTTAGATCTGCACCGGGGTTGTCTAATTAACCCAAGCCATTTGGTATGATCTTACGTGATGGGTTTAATGTCTTTGTTACCCAACTAAGGTCCTAAAAACAATAAAAGAGATAAACTAATCTAAGATGTGATTCTAATAATCTATATACTAATTACAAGTGTTCAACTAGAAACGTGAATATATAAATGATTATAAACAATCTATATACAGTTTACAAGGTTTTCTTGAAATCTTGTGAAAGTGAATGTTCATAATAATGCTTCTAAATAAGATAAATTAAGAACAAAAATATTTCTAATATTTAAAGATATTAAAATTGTAAACACTAAGTAAATACGATTGAAACAATGACACAAAAAAAGTCAAAGCTAATTAATGCAATCATCGTTTCATTCATAAGCAACTATGAATAAAAGAAAGAAATGCATCTACTAACCTCTAACTGATCAGTCATAAAAACCTAAAGTTCTTCTTCTAGCATTGTATGAGCTCTGATTTGTCCTATATTAAGAGGAAACCTATGGCAGAGACAAATATAAATCTCCCTGCAGAAATTCAAGGAAGTGTTTGATACATGGAGTGAAGTTATAGCAACATAATGATAACTGATTAAAAACACTGTAATCTTAAGATAATCAGTATCTGAGAACAAAAGAAAACTCAATTCTAAGCATTGATATTATCCACCATTTAACATCAGAAATAAACTTAGTAATAATTAAATGATTGATTGATCACACATACAAAATGAACCTACAGATTATGGATAGGAATTCAAATAATTATCGATATGAAATACCATGTGAAGACAAGTTGAAACCTAAATCGACAGAAATGATAACTCATAACATAGAAATAACAAGAGAATGTAATGGAATAAGCATTACACAATTCACATAGGTCTAAATCCAACATTGAATTGCTTTCCCATATCAATTCCCAAAATGACATGTCCATACTATAGTGCAGAAAAAGTTGTTTTTACACTAAGAAACACCAACTATTTAAACAAGTCTTGGATCAGTGATCTCTTATCAAACAAGATAGAGGATGATCCCTGAAAATAAGTTTGTTTTGCAAAAATACAAAAGCAACATGAATACTCCTTTAGGAGTTTATATCATAAATAATTACATAAATGACATTTAAAAAAAAGAATTAGGAAAATATTAGTCTAATAATGCTCATCCCATGACTCTTTCTCCTTGAAAATAACATCATAAACTGTTGTTTTCCTGAGAAAGATAAAACGAAATCGAATTTAGATCAAAATCAAAATAAATAATTTCAAAAGACAAGCTATATTATTCTGTAGCTAGCTACAAGATTCTATAGCTAGTCTAAAACAATAAAAATAAAATCAAAACAAATCTATTTATTGTTTTTCAAACAGAACCAAATCACAAAAAATAAAAAGAAATATTTACCATTTCAGAGATTTGATAAAGAAGCATCTAATAAATCCAAACTTATGATGGTGTTAAAATTTATTGAGTTTTTAATAAACACATTACCAACTTGCTTAATCCTTTTGTTTGGAAAATTTAAATCTGAATTAATTTATTCCTTATGCCTGCGATTTTTTTTGACAATCGATTTGTTAAAGAAACCGTGAGTCAGCTCAATAGTAGGAGCAGGAGAAACCCTATCCTTTACAACATCTATAACCTCCTCCAATGACTTTTTGGGCATGAAATCAGATTGTGGCTTTTTGCCCAATGGGTTATGAATAACAACAGAAGTTTGATCTGTGGTAGCATGGTTTTCTTGTGGATCAACACACAAGTTTTCGACAGTAGGGTTAGACATATAGGGGTTGGGATTTTTATTGATATGGAGAGGTGATTCTACTACAGTCTTGGGTAGGGTAAAATCATTTCGAAACAAGAAATATTCCCTAGTATCCTCAGTCTTAGATAGATGCGACAACACAAGAATTCGAATAAGACCATGGTGAAAAAAGATTGTTAGGGGATTTACCTTCTGTCTCTGATAAAGATTAGACATTTTATGCAGATCTTCAAATCCACAGAAAGGAAAGGGGAAATAAAAAAAACTCAAACGAAACAGATTTTTTAAGAAATTTCTATTTAGAAAATGAAACATACCTATGAGATAGATTTAGCTCTGAAGAAACTGTTGGCGTAGAAGGTAAATGACCCCATTTAGGAAATGGGTTTTTAACAGTTTTTCCAAATTGTCAACCGTTTGCTCATAAATCATCCCGCAAAAACATGTCTCAGGTATGCAATTACGGGTTTGAAAACCTCAGACTCATTTGGTTACGATACATCAACAGGAGTAACGTAGGGTGGGTTGTGTTCTCCAACACACAAATAGTAATAAAAGGTCTGCATGATCAGGAGGAACCTGATACCTAAGGATTTGAGAGGCCTCCACAACAAACATTTGGGGCTTTGAGTGGATATGGACCAGAGGATGTGCATGATAGTAAACCATTATGCACAATGAACACTAAACCCAAACCATCACCACTTACCTACTCAAATAATGAATGCAAGTCTGAATTACGCATGACAATAGGGTGATGTGGAATTGTAAGTGTGTCAGTCATGTACTAGGGTGATAGTATTATGATACAACTAGTAAGAGAAAGATGCATATTTTGAATTTAACCCAAGGTTCTACACAATCAAGCATATCAAATGTAAAAATCATATAACCAACCATAGAAATGACTCAATCATATCTCCCAAAGTGAATAAATCAATGGTAATGGATCAACAAATAAAAATGTTTAGCTTACAAACTTTAAGGTTTATAAACATATAGATTCCCTTTAGGTGTAATCTCTTTAGCAAAAGGAACAAAGAAATCAGAAACTACATGATAATTACCCAAGCCAAATTTTTTTTCTAATTTCATGATTTCAGTCATGAAATTAAACAAAACAAACGATAGATAAAAAACAAAAAAATCTTATACTCAGCTAGGCCAATGAATCTTCTTAAAGACAAAAGAACAAAAAAGTTTGTAAGGAGAAGGAGGCAACTATAAAAAAATTTATCCCTTGGCGACGACATTTTATCATGATAAAATTTGATAAGAATTGTTGGTTCCCAACATATCCCTCATAGGCGTTTTTCGAAACCTTTGTTCAAACATCTATGTAACTGAAGAGTAGCACCACTCTCTGAAGAGTGGTCATCTTCCACCTAATCCACCATACCTTGGTTTGGTTATGTTTTCTGACATAATGTTGAGTATCGGGGTGTTGATCTTCCTAGCAACTTTGGGAAAAAAAATCTCTTAACGGCTCGAGATCCTATTAATCTTCCTCCACATACATCGACGATGGAGATCTGTCCACCCTAAGATCGAATAACTCGGGTTTATTGTTCCTGACACACAACCTATGCTTGACAACGGTCCCACACTTATATCGCATCCAACCCCACGATGACACGTGGGCCTACCCCGATATGCCACATCACCATTACGTACAAGGCTCACCCAACCAAAGGTTGAAACTTGTCTGGCTCTTAAAAACCTATTAAATTAATTAATCAACATCCTCCTAAAATACCACTCTTTAGTATTAATTCATTTTATCCCTATTAGAGATAATTAGTCTTCATTTCTTTATTACCTCGATAATTACATTTTCTTTTAGCCTAAATTATTGGTCGGGTAAAACCAAGGATTTCTTTCCCTTTTATCTTGGAAACAACCCCAACATGATTTAATATTAATTATTATATTACTTCCCTAACATACTAAATTACAACATAATCATGTTATGTTGTATAATTTAGTTAATTATATTATAATATAATTAATTATATTATATTGCACTTAAGGTTATTATTTTTTATTAAAAACGTAAACCATTGATCTCGTTTTTCAACATGCTTAGAACCCCTGATATTGAGATTCCAGTGAGACCTCACATGATTACTTTTATATATATATATAAATACAATTATAATTAATTATATTATATTATTTTATAGTTAATTATATTTAACATTTATACAAATATTTTGACAAGGAGATATTAGATTATATTTCTTGGCTCATTTATCACACAGACCATTACCTCAAACTCTCGAGGTCCCAATGCTCAAGGTCCCACAAATATATTATATTTTAACATGCATATTATAATTTAAAATGGGAAAAGGGTCGATCTTACCCAAGTAATTACATTATAATATAATTAAAATCCATTATATTATATTATATTATAATAATATCCATTATGTTGCACTCATGCTTGATAAATTTCATTAATGTATTTAAATAACCAGCCCCTGGCGTAAAATCTTTCGTGCATTTTTCAACAGGCTCAAAACCTTCGATGCCCGAGATCTGGTGAGAGTCCCATGTGGTATATATATATATATAAAAGAGGGAAATGGATTGGCCTTATCGGCCCTCAGGAGATCACCCATCCCATGCACGCTTCAAACTTTAAAACTCCTATGGTCCGACATCTGATGACTACGAGATGATTAAGGATATTAAGTATGGGTTTATTAATCATGTTTATATTATAAATCATGAGACCCAAATCATCGCCCAATTCATGCACACTTCAAACTCTAAAATTCCCGAGGTCCGTTATCTGGTGATTACGAGATCATCAAAGAAATAATCATGGGTTTACATATATAGATACATGTTGAGAAAATAAAAGGAAGATATATTTATCGGCCTTAAAATTCTTAATAAATAGAAATACTTAATAAAACTCGAGGAGTGCAGAGCAAGCTATGTAGAGAAAGATTCTCACACCTCATGTGAATCTTGGAAAATCTTGTTTCTTTGCACATAAGACGAGATATTTTGAACTTTCCATTCCTCATGCACCAGATAGGAATTCTAGGAATTCATAGATTTAATATGTGAATTTCAAATTCTTATTATTCAAATATTAAGTCATTTAAATGGTAAAATTTGGGGATTTACCTGAAGTTATCACTCTTTACCTTTCAAGTGAAATTTATTCAAGAAAATAAAATTTATACATAAGTATATTTATAAACTCATGCAATTTATTTAAATTTAAATTCTTTCAAGGAATAATCACCATTTTTCAAGTCTTTCTCCTTTTTGACACAAATTTACTATGAAAATCTTCGTAAAATTTCCCTTCTTACCAATTTCTAAGGAAATTTAATATTAATAATAATAATAATAATAATCTATTTTTAAGGTCACGTCAAAGCTGGACACCAAATTGATGTATGAGGCCCCCTCCCCCCAACGATTTTACTGGTAAGGTCTACAAAGGTATACATACCCTACCCCTCTCTAGATTTGAACTTGTGACAAAATAATAGCCTTCCCAGGTCTTATTCATATTCCACATCCATCCAAAACATCAAAGTGACAATTACACTATCTGAATTAGAGTGACAACTTCTTCAAATTACCAAGACATGAATTCCCTAATATTAAATAAAATTGTTATGGAAATAAAAGACACATAAAACACTTATCTGATATTTATAAACAGCTAGCAATTACTGAATGGTGTGCCATTTTCCACCCAAACATAGGCAAAAAAACTCTAGGTGTATTTCATAATTGGCCACCCCTATCCAGAGTATGATTCCATGAGAGGAATTATTCTTTATGCTCAATAAACAACCAAGGATGAGGATTACTCTTCCACTTCCACCGAAAGTTGGCATCCCAATATAGAATTCACCAAGAAAGGGGGCTTGCTGTGATTTCTCACTCAATCACTTAAATTCTATATAACCCCATTTATCATCTTGTTTTGGAGTCATTGTTGGTATTTCCTAAACCCAAAAAATTATGTTCTCTCGGTTTTCTTTACAACTAGAGAGCTTCACTTATTCTTCTTCTTCTTCAAAATTGGTCTCCAAACCCATTCGTGTGCATCCTCTCTTCTCTACCCACATTTTTTCCCTTTTTCTTTCCTTCTACAACAAGATTTCGTAGGTCCAATCCCCCAATTCATGGGTCATATCAGGAAACTTCCAGATGGGTACTCTTTCCATCCTCTCATTGACTCTTGAGGAATACTTCCCAACTACAATCTTGACTGGTAAATTAAATTCCTTTAGAAAAATGATTGTTTTGGGTATGAGCATTTTAAATCCAACAGAGTACTGGCCTGATAGGGGTCATCTCAACCATTACTAGTTCCCCTCACCATTCCCTCTCATGGAATCATAACTTATATAGGAAATCACCTTCATCAATTATTCAACATTTTCATTTTATATTAATAACAAAAATATTTACATCACATCCTTAGAAAAGGTTCATCATCTTTCAAAAGTCACACATAATAGGTCTATCATTATTTTTGACAATAATAACGATTATATTTACAAATTGGGGGAAGCATGGATATTATAGTACCCTCCCCCTTAAAGGAACATCGTCCTCGTTATTCTTTGCATCTCAACAACACCAGTCATGCCCCATCTTTTAGTTGCTTTAGCATTTTTTTCTTCTTCTTGGTCTAGTCATTTCCCAAACTTTTGGCATTTGTCACATGCCTACAATAATTTCAAACAACAAGTATATTAATCATAACTTCATGAAAAAACATTATATTTTTGTTCATAATTCAAGAGGAAATTCACATATCAACACAATACTTATCTGTCTAGTTCATGGATGTGCATCCAAATGGATGTCACATTTACTTGGATCATTTTTTCCTTGACATACCGATTCTTGGCATGCAGGGCGAAGACCCAAGGTTAATCATTAAAATACCAACAAAACCGTTAGACACCTTCCCTTTAGGCATCACTTTCAAAACAAGTGAAGTCTCACTCGAGGCATCTAGAGGGGCTGCAAGAACCAATATCCTACAATGATGAGGGGAAGTGAGGTCTTCTTCATGTTCTTGATACCATTCACTCATGTTCACAGTTCCAATTGCTTAATATTCACTCTAACATTAAACATAGTTTATGTCCGACAGTATAACATCATACACTACTAACACATTTATCATCATAGATAAGCATTATCATCATTGCACAATAACATTAAACAACAAAAAATAAAAACAAATCACAACACACAAATTTGCATGGTTCACCCAACTTGGGCTACATCCACAACGAATGACTTCTTATATTATTCATTAATATTCATTTTACAACTATGCATTGCGCTACAAATTATGCAACAATAATATTACCCAGACCTACCTAGTTTTTATGCTGCATTGTGAGTTCACTCCTCAGTCATACCTTAGAATTCTTCATTCGCTCGACTCCCTTACCCAAAAATAATTAACAATGCTTCATATGTTGAAATCCCTTTTCCCCAAAAAACTCTTTACATATTTATACATAAAGATAGGGCTAAGCCCGTTACAAAAGTGGACAACATGTCCCCCAAAACCCAATGGTTTATAATTGTTTTCTTCCTTTTGTGTGTTGCTCTGTCACACATCCTTTTGTTGCGTTCTTTGGCTCTTTGAATTTTTCTCCTGTCGTGCACTCTATTCCATCTTATAACTTCTTTTTATTTGACTTCCTTTTGGCATAGATCCCAAAAATTATCCAAAATTCCTCTCCAAAAAACCCCCAACACTCACTTGTGGCTTGTCCTGAGCCACTAAGGTCTTATTCTAGTGCACCATGAATGATTCGACGGTCGCCTTCGTTGTTTTAGAATTTTCCTTGACCTCTAGTTCCTTTTGTAAAATTTGGTCTACTATTTCAATAGTAACGTGAGCTTGCACCTTCTCGACACCTTCCTCAGTTGCTTGTTTGATGATTCCTTGAGTTGTTGTTAGGGTCATTGTCACTATGTATGCTTCTTCCTGTAACACTTCTATCTATTGTGTGAAAGCTTGTTGTTATGCCCTTAGCTGATTCATTTTTTAATATAGCTCTTGATTCTCGTTCATCATAGCCACCACCTCTCTTGGTGGTAATGTGTCCATCGTTGCTTGTAATTTCTGCACCTTTCCCTGCACAGTCTAAATCTTCTAACTTATCTCCTTTTGTACCCTGTCTTCATTCAGTTGTGTCCAAACACCCATATTCTATGTATACAATTGTGCACACTCTACTTCTATATTCTTTATATTGTCCATCATTGTTGTCACAATTTTCTTCATCGTCTCCCTGTCTTTAGGTGGAGTTCTTGGATTTATGTGTGCCTCTAGATCAACTATGCATGCATGGAAGCCTTGAATGGCTTCACTTGCCTTTGTAACCTAATATTCCACCATGGTCTCCTTTAAAGCCTGTGCCTTTGGGGCTTCTTGATATACTCTCTTGAATTCCTACTACATTCGTTCTACTTTATGTGCGACCTCATCGCACTCTTGTTTCACATTGTTGTACTTTGTCTCTAATGCAACATTCTATGTTGTAATCTTTACTAGATCACTGGATGTATTCTCGGTGCACACATTCATATCTTGTGTTGTGCTCATTTGTATCTCTTACAATATATCCATTCGTAGTTGTGATAGCACTAGGTATATATGGTCTAATCCCTTGGCTTGTTCTTGCATTTCTATCACGGGGAAATCAATTTCCCCTATTTCTAACTTAATCAACCTTCATTCTCCTCCGACTGCCAAGGACTGGGAGATTATTGGTCCTACCTCTCCAATATTGGTAGTGTTGGTTGTTGTTTCCTCCTCCATCTGTCTCCTTGGTGCGATGTTTATTGCTTCTAATAACTATCACAATTCTACCATATTTTCCTCCATACATTTGTTCATCTCTTCATGTTGTTGTGTTGCACACTGAAATGCATCACCAATGACTTATTTTACTTGGCCACCTATATTCTTCAAATATTCTTATGTCACTTCCTAAATAGAAACTTCCTTGATGACTTTGCGCTTGGTCCATTGATGTCTAGGCCTCCTTGTCTCTGGCTCTTTTCTCTTTCATTCACTGTGTGGTATTAGATATGGTGTCGACTCCTCTTGGCCTTTCCCTTTATCTTGGTCATCATATTTTTATTCCTCCTCATCAAAATCATATACTTCCAAGTTTAGATGTGCATATGACTCCATCTCTGTAGGTGGAATCTTCCACTCATCATCCTAATCGTCCATAATGTTTCTCATCTCATATTTCATCAATTTTTATTGTGTTGGAAGCCACTGTTGATCTGGGTCCTTCTTTTTGAATGTACATGTGGCGACACCCTACCTTGAAACATGCCACTTCCTTGTATTCTTTGATCACCTGTGGTGGTATGCGTGGGATTCTTTCTATGTTGTGCCTAATAGTTTACTTATAAATATAGAATGTAACATTACTATCCATGTGGTGCACCTTATGTGTAGTGTACCAAAGGTTCTGATAGTGTGTGACTAAGAAAGGATTCTCCTTGATGCCCAAACATTGGTTGTCTTCTAACTCCCTCCAAGATGATAACTCGATGAGGATCAATAACCAAGAGTAGTGGAATTATGTCCCCTTATATTACGATTCCTCACAATCAATAAAAAATTGGTTCAGCAAAAATGTTTCCTATTTCATCTAGACAACCTTTACACATCGTTATGCAACCGATATAACTACTGCTATCACTTGGTCTCATTTTCATTTCCTAAATAATTTACATGATAAGGCTTTCATCGCAAACCTTATCATCAGATCACATATGCAAGGACGTTCAGACCGCATTGTCCACGGAATGTATGAAATTTTTCTTTCATGCTCTCAGCGAGAGATTTTTCATTCTTATTATATAAAAAAAAATGGTACAGGGTCCTGCCCCTGTGACGGAAGTCCTGTAATGCACACTATTAAATCAACATCAATGTATACTAGCATTTCAATCCATAAGTATCCTCTATGCACACATCTTGGCATCATTTTCACACACACATTGATCTCCTAGCTTTGTCCAAAATGTGATATATCGAACATGTTTAGAATACCTTCTTTTTGTAATCCCCTAACCCATACATGTGGTTCTATGACTATCATATGTATCTCAAAACTAATAGATTTCATCATAAAATTACTGGGTAGGTGATCCATATGGATATCAGTGGCCACCCACCTTTTCCAACTGGCTCAAAATAGTTTTCTAGCAATTTTGGTAATTTACTTTTTGTAGCAGTTTTCACTTTCAGAGCCGTTTTGAGACCCTAAACGATGTTTTTTGGGAAAACAGTTTTTCAACATTAAATTTTCACCTAAAATGAATCTCCTCAATGATACCTTTCCAACAAGCTATCATATGCCTAAAACGGAAATCGTATGCAAAAGTTACGACCTTGGGAAGTTGATGTACTAACTTACCCAAACGGGGCCCACATGACTTTTGGCACTTCATCTCCTAGGGTTAGGTTTTTGGATGTCTAGGATTTTTGAAATTCCTTCTTATTGTAAAAAGGAATTCGAAGCCTCATTGTAATGTTCTTCTTGCGAATGCGTACAGTCATCACATCTCTTCTCAGAGACAATCCGCCACCATTATAGCAAGCTTGTTTCCGCTGCATTTTATAGTTTCATCTTATTTCGTTATTGAATAAAAAACCAATTTTACTGTATATCTATTATTTTGTGTTAAGAACCTGTTAATAATCTGTATTAATATCATTCTACTGATAAAATCCGGATCATTGGTATTAGAGAAGTGTGCTCCTTGTCATCTTAATGCATGTCCCCAATGAGGTCGGAGTACAAAGAGTTGGATCCCGAGCTTGTTTCTCTTGAGGACAAAATCTCTCGCACACCCAAGCGACCTCTCATGGTAGGAGAAAATAAATATGGTAGGACATGAGATCCTTTCAAACTATTGATTGAGGAAGCCCTCATGCAACAGAGGAACGAGATGATGGATAGTTTCGCGCAAATCATTCGGCGACTACCAACAGGCGACACATCTTCTTTGAACGGAGGTGTCGCCCCCTTCAAGGTACAAATAAACTTCGATATTCCTATATTTGAAGATCATATAGACGTAGATGTTGTAGACAAGTGGTTGAATCTACTAGAAGGGTATGTTTTTGTCCATAACTTTTCGAATAGAGAAAATATTACTTTTGCACTCTTCAAAGTTGTTCCCCATGTCAAAGAATGGTGGGAAACTTTCTGTGAGCAAAAGGAAACAGAGGAACCTTCATTATTTTTAGTCACGACCACCTGGGAATCCTTTATGGATTCTATTAAGGAACAATACTACCCTGCCATAAGTTATGACAACCTGTATGCCAAATGGACCACACTGCGGTAAGAAAGAGACCAAGTAGTGCCAGATTTCACAAATATCTTCCATACCTTGCGCACCAAGATGGGTATCAAAGATTCAGAGTGACATCTGGTAATCAAGTATCATGGTGCTCTGCATAGATACATCTAGACTGAAATTAAATTTCTGGACATATCATCCTTAGATGTGGCCTACTGATTTGTCATCAAAATCGAGCAGAAGCTCAAACAAAAGATGTTGCAATTTGGGCATGGGAACCCCTCACAACAAAAGCCAGGAAAGTGCAGCCCCAACTCACAGAACAAAGGATAGAGAAAATATGGAAAATATCAAGACAACCAATCCAAGCTGCAAGAAAAGAAGAACACCAGAAAGACAAAGAAAGATTCCAGGAAGTGGTGCAACTTCCATAGAAGCCCTTGGCATAACACTGTTGACTATCGCTCAAAGTAGTCGCTGGTGGCCGAAGTGAAAGCCTATGAATCAGATGGGGATTCTGACTCTGAGCCAGAACCAGAAAGGGGAAGATGGATCATCGATGCGGAACCCAATGCCATTATTTCTACCACCAAGCTCCAGCCTAGTGAACCAGGTGATCCAGAAGAAGGAGAGTGCCTCTTCCATTCAAAGATGTGTGTAAAAAGCACCTCGATGCACTTCATCGTTGATAGTGGTAGCTAGAAGAACCTCATTTCAAAAGAGGTCATCAAGCAGTGGGCCTTGCCAACAACACTACACCCACAACCCTACACCATTGGATGGCTCCACCAAGGAAGCAATCTCCAAGTCAGCCAACAGTTTCAACTGTCGTACGACATCAAGCCCTTTAAAGATGAGGTATTGTGTGATGTTGCTCCTCTCAAAGTTTGTGATGTTTTTTTGGGCCAGCCTTATTTATGGAAATGTCATGTTGTATATGAGTCTAGACCTTGTACTGTTATTATTACTTTGAACAGGAAATTGTACAGGATACCTGAGGCAGTCCCACCTAGTGTTATTTCCTTGATCTCTGCTAAGCAATGTAGGAAGGTCATCTCTTAGATGGAGAAGTTTGTCTTCTTTGTGATTCGCTCTCAGAATAAGAGAAAGATCACAGCCCAGGGTCTCTGCGACTGACCTCTCCACACAACAGAAGCAAGTAGATAAGGTGGTGGAAGAATACTCAGATATCTTCTCCTCACCTACAGGGGTACCTCTGCACTAACAAGTCAAGCACTCCATCAATCTGACCCCCGACGCACCACTACCCAATGGGCCATTCTATCACCGGTCTTTGTTAGAGAATGAGGAAATCAAGTGATATATCTAAGAAATGCTCCATAAGGGGCACATTCATTTTAGCTCATCACCTTGCGGGAGCCCAATCGTGCTGGTACAGAAGAAAGATAGAACCTAGCAACTCTGTATTGATTACCAGGATCTGAATAAAATCATAGTCAGAAACCGGTACCTAATTCCCTGAATCAACGACCTACTTGATCAACTCACAGGGGCCAAATACTTCAGTAAGATTGATCTGAAGTCTGGATACCACCAGGTCCCAATAGAACAAACAGATGTATGGAAGACTACCTTCAAGTCAAAGGAATTCCTTTTTGAATGGTTGGTCATGCCCTTTGGTTTGACAAATTCTCCAGCCACTTTCATGAGGATGATGGACAATATCCTACGACCATTCACCAATAATTTTGTAGTGGTGTATCTGGATGACATTCTAATTTACAACAAGACTTGGTCCGAACACTTGCAGCATATTCAGCAGGTTCTACACACTTTGCGACAACACAAGCTATAAACCAACTTGGAAAAATGCTCCTTGGTCATGGACAAGGTCCATTACCTGGGCTACATTATTGATCAACATGGCGTACATGTGGGTATAACCAAGAGACAAGTCATTTGTGAATGGCCAACCCCATCAACACTCATTGAGCTTTGGAGCTTCTTGGGCCTTATCAATTTCTACTGCAGGTTCGTGTTGGGATTCTCCCATATTGCATGGGCCCTCATCCAAATAAACAAGGGTGGTGGTAAGGTGAAATTTGTGAGGGGGCAGTCCCAACAACAAGTTTTTGATGATTTGAAGCAACGCTTGTGCTCATCCCCAGTACTTTCACTACCAGACCTTCAACATCCCTTTGAGATCGAGACAACTGCTTCAAACTATGATGTGGGCATCGTTCTCACTCAACACGGCTACCCTGTGGCCTATCATAGTGAGACATTGTCAGATACTATCTGTAAGTACCCTACTTACAACAAAGAAATGTACTCCATTGTGCAAGCCTGCCGCCAGTGGAGACATTACATTCTTGGGAAGGAGACAGTCATCCACACTGATCATAAGCCACCGCAGTTCATGCAAACATAGGGAAAATTGTATAATGATCACCATCAAAAGTGGTCCACATACTTGCAACAATTCCACCTCAACATCAGGTATAAAACATGAAGCACCAATCATGTCACTAATTGCCTCAAAATACCACCAGTCACGACATTCACCACAGTGCTAGACTCTTGCAGCCATGAGACATCTAGATGGCCCCAACACTATGAGAAAGACCTTAACTTCGCCACCACCTACCAAATGTTGGGTGAAAACGCAATTGTTGATAATTTCCATCTTCAGGATAGGTTTTTGTGTTGTCTAGGCCATATCTATGTTCCATCAAGTCAGCGAGCGAAGTTGATCTAGGAATCCCACTACATTCGGGTGGCATGACACTTCTTCGTCAAAAAGATAATGGCGATGCTAAATAAACATTTCTACTGGCCAAAATTTCGACACGAGGTTAGCAAGTATACAGGTCCTGCACTGTCTGCATTATTGCAAAACCGACCACTAAGAAATAGGGCATGTACACCCCTCTTCCTACTCCTGACACGCCATGGGAATCCATCTCAATGGACTACATGTCGGGCCTCTTGTCCACCAAGCGAGGAAATGACCGTGTTTTTGTGGTTGTTGATAGCTTTTCTAAGATGACGATTCTGGTTGCCTGCAAGAAGAGAATCACGGTAGAGGCCACTACCAAGCTCTTATTTGAACGAGTCTGGGTACATTTTGGAATCCCAAAAACCATTGTCTCAGATTGAGATATTTGATTTCTCAGCACATTTTGGTCAAGCCTCTGGTCACTATTGGACACCAAGATCACCAAATCCACGGCCTTCCACCCCCAGATAGATGGCAAAAACGAGGTTATAAATTGAATGATTGTGCATATCCTTTGCATGTATAATTCAAAGAACCCTCTCACATGGAATGAGAGCCTTCCCTATGTCCATCATAGCTACAATTGAGCCATGCATAGCTCAACCGGCCACAACCCCTTTTAGGTGGGGTTGGGATTCCAACCATTGGGTCCCATAGATGTTGCACTTCCCCTTGCGGTCACCTCGACAGAGTCATCTCCTGCTCCAACTTAAGCTGACAAAGCCACCCGGCTCATAGAGAAGATCCAACACATCTACCAACAGGTTCAGGATATCCTACAGAAGTCCAATGAAAAGTACAAATAGTGTCATGATCAACATCGGGTGCCACATAAGTTTCAGGTGGGTGACAAAGTTTGGTTGCACTTGTAGAAAGAATGCCTTACATGACCCCATCGAAAGCTTCTCCCATTTCGTTATGGGCCGTAAACTATCACCAAGGCTATGGGGGATAATTATTTTGAGCTCAACATTCCTCCTTTCCTTGACCTGCACCTAATGTTCAACGTGGATCTCCTTCGCCCTTATTACCCACCATTATTGGACACCTTAGAAGTAGCAGAACAACTGACAACAATAGAGATCAACCCTGCCTGCATACAATGGGCATCCAATTATTATATTCTAGACACATAGATCAAGGGAACTCGACAGCAAAGGATCCAACTTTATTGAGTCGTCAAAGCAGGGCAACTTCTACACCAAGGCAAGTGGCTCACCGGGGGCCAAATTCAACAAAAATTTCCTCATCTGATGGGGGACCTCAATGAAATGGATAACATTTCTTCCTAAGGAGGGAGGATTTATCCATATGGATATTGGTGGTCACCCACCTTTTCCAAATGGCTAAAAATAGCTTTCTGGCAATTTTGGTAAGTTACTATTTTTAGCAGTTTTCACTTCCGGAGCTGTTTTGAGGCCCTAAATGATGTTTTTTGGGGAAAAGGGTTTGCAATATTTAATTTCCTTCATTATTTCACCTAAAATGAATCTCCTTGATGATACCTTTCCAATGGGCTATCATACGCCTAAAATAGAGATCAAATGCAAAAGTTACGACCCCAGGAAGTTGATGTACTAACTTACCCAAATGGGGCCCACATGAATTTTGGTGCTTAACCTCCTAGGGTTAGGTTTTTGGATGTATAGGGTTTTTGACATTCCTTCTTATTGTAAAAATACCTTCAGAGCCTCATTGTAATGTTCTTATTGGGAATGCGTGCAACCGTCACATCTCTTCTCAGAGATAAGCTGCCACCATTCCAGCAAGCTTGTTTCCGCTGCCTTTTACAGTTTCATCTTATTTCGTTATTGAATAGAAAACCAGTTTTACTATATCTCTGTTATTTTGTGTTAAGAACCCGTTAATAATATGTATTCATTTCGTTCTTCTCATAAAATCTGGATCAGTAGGAGCTTTGGAAACTTATTTTCATCGGTGATATTATGGTCACCATATTTTAGATCTGGTATCATACCTAACATATCCCCTTCCACTATGACTTCCTCTGGAATCAATGGCTCAACTAATGGTACCTTTCTTCCTTTTGTAAATGGACTTGTCCCATTGATGGATTTCACGATGGGATATAATCCCTGGGAAATATTTTGGTTGAGGACGAGGCTTACTATGTTCCTTCGACTAGCAGTGCAATTGTAGGTTGGCTATGCGGTTTCTTTAGTACTGAGGTTGATGTTGCTACTGCCTTAGGTGTCATATTCCTTTGCGACACAAGTCTCAACTTCCAACTGTTTCTGGAACTCTATTATGGACTTTGGATATGTAACTTCGACACTTTGGTTGTGTAATCTTCGACTCTTTATGTAAGATTTGACAAGCAATAATATTCCTTCGTTGGCCCTTTGTGTACTTTTATACTGCATTACGAGATGTAGTTTCCCTTCATGCCTAAACTCTTCGTCTAATCCACTAATGGTTGTCATTTATTACCTTCTTTTGTGAATCTATCACTCCATATCTTTGACGAATTCTTCATTCAATTTCAAGATCTCCTACATTTAATGTTACACAGTGCCACTACTTCACCGACATGATAAATATTTATTGCATGTTCCATCATGGATTGTGTTAAATGCTCTTAGCTATCATCTGTACAGTCTCATCTCTCTGCACGATCTCTTCCTTTTGTACAATTTTTTTTCTTAATTTGTGCATCCTTCTACTGAATTTTCTCTCATCTACAACAATTTCATTTTTTATTTTATTTAATAAATAATCTAAACCCCTTTGCCTCCTCAAATTTCGACTTCTTCCCTTAACTTGTTTCTTGATGTTTCATGTTTTACCTTCTTTTTCTTTCTTTTTCTATATTTTCTTCCTATAGTACACTATGATACAAGTTTAACCTACACAACTCCTCTAGTGCATGTAAGGATGATCATCCCTATACAGTTTCATCCAATTCATAGTCCTTCCACTATTTTTCCATCCAAATACTCTAACTAAACAACACCTACGTCAGTCATGTATTTGATCATGTATGTTCCTAAACAATGCATCCTGGACTTTCCTCGGTGCTGTAAGAACTTACTGTCATAAAGAAGTACTAAATATCCTATCTGGAACTTCTTTTGCTTGATGTGTCTATTGTGCCATGCCTTTTCTCATGTTTTATGTACCTACTAATGGAATCCTGTGATTAATTGATCTTCCTCTAGAACTAGTAATTGTAATAGTCTTTCTTGTAATGCACTGTAATCTGTAAGGTCTATCATTGCAGAAATGTGCAGACTTGGTACAAGAAACTCCATGGGTATGATTTCTTCCTGACCATACGCTAATCTAAAGGATGTATGTCTTGTCAACTTCTTGCAGGTAGTTCTGTAATCCCAAAGCACTATAGGGATCCTTAAATCCTAGTCATCTTGCCCTACCTTGCACACCTTGGTCAATGCATTCTCCAATATCTTTTTGAAGGCCTCCATAGTTCCATTTTCTTATCGAAGATATGGATTTCTCTTGCAATGATGTATATTGAATTATTTTGTCAATGTCGCAATTGTCTTGTTCAATAAGTGATTCCCCTAATTGCTCATCAATACTTTAGGACATCCAAACCTCGTAACTATATTCTCAAACAAGAACTGTGTAGTTGTATCTAGGATACAAATGGTTATAGTTTTTTCATTTTCCCATCTTTTCAAGTAGTTTCTCATGGTGATTATGTATCTGGCTCATGTTCTTATCGTTGGTGGGTTAATTGGCCTGATCAAATCCACTACCCATTTGTCAAATGCCTGCAAGGTAAATTGTGGATTCAAAGGCATCTCATCCCTTCATGATGGTCTTCCTACTCTCTGGAAAATGTCACAGCTCTAGAACTATTCTTTTGCGTCTTTATGGAGGGAATGCCACCATAGCCCTGTGCACAAGATCTATTTTTTTGTCACCTTTCCTACATAATTTCCTCCTGCAATTCCATCATGTGCCTTTGCTAATATCATGGGTTTTTCATGTTCCAGCACACATCACCATAGTATCCTATCTATGCAGAACTTATATAAACTTCCTATGATCAACTGGTAATATGTTTCTTTAGCCACTAGACTTTTCTTCTAGGATACTATCATATCAGATGGGGCTACTCCTGTACTCAAGTATTGGACAATTTTTGCAAAATGGTCGTCTACCATTTGGAATGAAAATAAGTGTTCATCTAGTAAGATATCATCTAGGTTACATGTGTCTTCCCCTATAAGTATCCAAAACAAATGTTATGGTCTTGCATTTAGTTTTCTTGTCTTCACAACAACATCGAAATCATACTCCTGGAACAACAATAACCATCTGTAGATTCTCCACCCTAACACTAGTTTTTTAACTAGGTATTTCAGTGCAGAATGGCCTATATACATATTGAAGTGGGACCCCATCAAATAATGTTTGAACTTTTGAAAGGCATACATCATTACCAATCCTTCGCTTTCTGTCATTGTGTAATTCTTCTCAGCAATTAACAACTTCTTGCTAGCAAAAGAAATTGGATGATCTAACTTTCCCTCTCTAGGTTGCACTAACATTGCATCGAGCGCTATCGATGATCGATCTACATGAACATTAAAATATTTCTTCCAATCTGAGAATACTAGAATGGGAGAAGTTACTAGCTTTTGTTTTAATATATCCATACCCTTCTGACAATCGTCATTCCACTGAAACTTAACTTCTTTCTTCAATAGATTCTCCATTGGGGTTGTAATATGTGCATAGACTTTAATAAATTTCTGGTAGTAACCTTTATGACCCAATGTTTTTCTCATTTGTATCACTGATTCAGGTGGTGGAAAATTAAAAATTACTACTATCTTGGTTGTATCAACTAATGAACCTTGCTTGCATACCACATTACCTAACAATATCCTAAATGGTGCGTAGAAAATACATTTCTTCAAATTTAATGAAATGTGATATTGTCTACATCTTTCAAGCATCAACCTTAGAGTTTCTATGTGATTTTTCAATAGGATAAAGACAATCCAATCGTATAGGTATACTTCAAGAAGATGATGAATAAACCCCTTAAAGGCTACAAAAACTACTCTATAGAACACAACATGTGCATTCTTTAACCCAAACAACATCACTATGTATTGGTAGCTTCCCCATTCCATCGTGAACATCGCCTTATGTCTATCTTCTGGCGAAATATTTATCTGATGGTATCCTGAAAATCTATTGGTGAATGAGTAGGCCTCCTTCCCTTCTAGGTTTTCCAATACTTCATCTATAAAGCGGGTCAAGAATGAGTCATGCAAGCAAGAATCATTCAACTTTCTTAGGTCCAAAAAAAAATTATACCCCCTATTTTCTTATCTTGAACCACCATCAAACTTATCCATTCATATTCTACAGCGAGTTCAATTATACCATCTTATATCATCCTTTTAAGTTCTTCTTTCACTTTTTCCTTGTACTTTAGATTCAATCTGTAAGGTCTGTGTCTTACTGGTTTAACATATGGTTCCAATGGGATCTTCATATCACCCAAGTTGTCGATTATTCCCTTCATCTCTGAAAAGGTTGCTGGAAAAATATCCTGGTACTCGCGCAATAGATCTGCAATATTTTCCATAGTCTCATTGTTCCAATAATCACCAATGTTTGCAAACTTTGGTTTCTCCTCTGAGACAATGTTTACCTTTCACACTTTTAGGGGATTTGCATATGTGTCATATTTGAATGTTGTTCCTACTATGTCACTCTCCCCTTTAGTCTCTGGTACATGTATATTTATTGGGTCTTCTTCTTGGTCTTCCTTGGTAACATTATAACATTCTAATAGCTCAGGAATTGGCACAGGCTCTGTGTGTGCATTACATGTAGGTACTATTTCTTCTTGACCTTCTTTCATAAAACAATTTCCTCTAATGAATTGTAAGGATGCATCTACTAAAGGTGACTCAGCATCAAAATTAAATGTTACCTTCAAATTTCAGATGAGTTCTTCCCAGTTTTCCATTCCTCTACACACTTCTAGTTGTGACTACCAGTTCCTGGGAACTGTCTTCACTGTATGTATGATCCTGTGTGTCCATTATTGCTTTGGAAATTTCCTCCATGTTGTAATACATCGCACAACATGATCCTTCAAATCGCTCATCCCCATATATTTGTGCATAATGTCCTATGTTCCAGACCTGATCTGCATTAACCTTTTACAATGTTGCCAATCTTCTATCCCTTCCTTGTGGGTTTCCCACCATCTCATTGGGGTCTCTCTCAGTGCAACATCTAATGATAATAACCTTTGTTGTTCAGGTATCTATAACTCGAATTCACTAACAAAATAACTTACCTTAGATAATCCTTCAAAATTGGTGGCATCTCATACCTCTATTCTGATACATCGTAATGAGTGAGGAATGCAAGCACACCGTCTAGTAGACACTTCATGCAACCGATGTTTCTAGTGTTCAATTCCTTCCTCCAAGTCTGATGCACAAGATCTTATGATTCTCCAAATAATAACACCATTGGAAGTGGGTTTAACCTGTTCATCCATACACGTTGTCATATTATATAAGTTATCAACTTCTTATCTCACTTTTGGAGAAATTTCTATTTTATGCACACTAGTTCAGTGGGAGTTACACTAGTTCATTGGGAGTTAACTAACTAGTTCTATTTTAGACTTTCTAATATTATACCATCACTATTATGCATGCATTCCTAATTATAGGATGGCATTGCCTATATGAGTGAAGATCAGTCACTCATTGATAAGATCGTAATGTGCATTGATTCTCATTCTTCGTTGTGTATCTCTCTTCCTTTTTCTGATAATATTTGTTTGTGCATTGTTTATCTAGATCTCATGTGCAGGTTTCCATGAAACACTGACATGGTATCAGATCTATGTTGCTTGGATCAATCCAGACAAGCCAAAGAATAAGGAAAATCGGAGTTTCGGAGAGCTAAATTTGTGGTCGTACCTTTCAGCAGTTATTACTCCCAAAATATTATGTTTTTGAGGAATCGTCTTGCATGGAAAGTAAATTGACCCATTTTGGAAGTGAGTTTTCAACCATTTAGCAATATTCTTCACCGTTTTCTCAGAAAGTAAGCTACAAGATAACCTTCTGAAACTTATATGAATTTGTGGCCATACCTTTCAGCGGTGATTTCTCCCAAAATATTAAGTTTTTGAGGAAATGGCCCACGTGAGAAGTAAATCAACACATTATGTAAGTGGGTTTTCAACCATTTGGTGAGATTCCTCACTGTTTGATCAGAAAGTATGTCGGAAGATCATCTCTTGAAGATGATACAAATTTTCACTTAAAGTGCCCTTTCTGTTATGATTTGTTAATTTTTCACCTGCAGATTGAGAGTAAAGTTTTAGGGGTTCTTAGAAACAGTGAGAGAGATGACTAGAACAACTATTATACAGTCAAAATTGGTGGTAATCCTCACAGCATACAATTATTTTGATTGGAATCCCAAGATGACATTCGAACTCAAAAGAAAATGACTATATAATTTGACGATGGAGACAAAAACAAAACCTACATCAACGATTGAGAAGATGATATGGGTGAACCGTAAGGATGAGGCCACAGGACTAGTTCTTGAGTTAATATCCACTGATTTATGGTTTCATTTTTCTGCATGCAAGACTCCAAATGAGATCTAGACCACCCTGGAAGGACTTTTTGGAAAGGAGGATGAGATGCAAGGTCATATGCTTGAGGTAGAGTTGAATACCTTAGACCCTAAAAGTTTTGATAATATACAAAATTTCTTTACTAAATTTAATTCTTTGATTTTGAGCTTGGGTGAATGTGGTATTGACAAGTCTACACAAGAGAAACAACTTATTATAACAATCTTGGCCAAGGTAGGACTAGAATACGTTGTATATGTCTCCAATTTCCATTCTGGCAAATGTCTTTTTGGGAAAAATTAGAAAATGCATACATTGGCTCAGTTAATTGAGTCTCTAACACAAGAGCAGACTAAACTCATACAGATGGGCCTCATGAAAGATTCCAAATCGCATTCACTCACCATGCATAATGGAAAGGGTCATCCAAACAGAACGGGAAGGAGGGATATTCTAAACCCTTTAATGATTCTTCAGGGTCCAAAGACATTTCAGATTCCAAGAAGAAGAAGAAGAAGGGAAAGGAGTACACTTACTGCAATAAACCAAATCATGAAGAATCTGCATGCATGAAGAAATAGATCGATCTTATGTCACATACACTTCAACAGAACAACCTTACAAACTTCATTCTAGAGGGAGTCAAGAAGGAGAAGGAAGAAGATCATTCTCCTAAGAAAGGTAATCATCATGCTCTCATTGCAATTAATTCCTCATCTGATTCATGGATTATAGATTCGAGTGCATCCCATCATATGGAAGCGAAAGATGAAATTTTCTCTTCATTGAGTCCATTCTCAAGACCTCCTATTATCATGGGGGATGATACTCCAGTAGAAGTAGCAGGATAAGGGAGAGTGGAACTCTACAATGGTAGTTTTGAGAATTTTTTGCATGTTCCAAATCTTTCTATGAATCTTCTATCAGTTTATCAGATTGCTCAGAAAGGTAAAAAGGTTGAATTTACATCAGATTTAGTTTCAATAATTGACATGCATGACAATTCCATCATTGCAATTGGTGAGGTGGATCACAAGTCAAGGTTGTATAAATTCACTAAGTTTTCTGACGACGACTCCTCTATTCTACTCACACATAAGGAGAGTACTTTGCATGCACCTCCAGTGCAACATGCATATAATCTTGTTATTCCATCAGTTTCAGACATCAAAGATGATTCCATACACTCAAATTTTGTACATGGAAATAAGAAGGTAGTACAGCCAGATAAGAAGCCACCGTCGAAGCTTCAGAAAATGCCCAAGAAGGCACATACCACACTTCAGGAAGTAGGCAACCTTGCAGGGAATCCATTGGGTTTGAGGAGGACTCGATCTTAGCATGAGGAGCCTTCTCGTGTATTTCCAGCTTCAGAACCTATGATGCCCATGCATTTCTATATGGTTCAATCTATTGATCCACATACCTACAATAGGGTTGTGGAAAATCCATTATGGAAAGCAGCCATGCAGAAGGAGTATGAATCACTCCTACAGAATCAAAGTTCGCATTTGGTTCCACTTCCACTAGAAAGAAATATTTTTAGGTGCATATGGGTCCATGGGATCAAGAGGTACAAGGCTAGACAGGTTGCCAAAGGAGTTCATCAAATCCATAAAGATTTCTACATCTTCATGAATACTTTCAATGGGCATAATTTTTAGACTTTGCGGAATCGTCTTGCAGTGAAGAACACAGTTGCCTAGCAGCTATCCTTTTCTTCTTTTGATACATTATCTTTTGAGGGGGGCATTTGTTCCCATGTGGTTTTCCTTCTTTCCTCACTTTTATTCAATGTTCATTAGTTTCATTGTACATGAGTACCTAGAATGGCCTAGCAGTCGGGACTCATTTTTTACTCCATAGTGATGTTCAGGGGGGGTGTTGGAGAAATTTCTATTTTCGGTACACTAGTTCGTGGGAGTAACACTAGTTCATTGGGAGTTAATTGACTAGTTCTATTTTAGACTTTCTAATCTTAGACCATCACTATTATGCATGCATTCCTAATTATAGGATTTCATTGCCTATAAGAGTGAAGATCACTCACTCATTGATAAGATCATAATATGCACTAATTATCATTCTTCATTGTGTATCTCTCTTCCTTTTCTTGATAAGATTTCTTTGTGCATGACTTAGCTAAATATCATGTGCAGGTTTCCATGAAACACTGACACTCACAGGATCCACATATCTTCTTTCCCCCATAGGATCTAATGGAATAATGACCTTTAAGCCTCCTCCTTCAAAAATCATCTCTCTTTTCTGTAAGTTAATAATTGCTTGATTTTAAAAGGCCCAAAATAGTCCAATAAATGATAGATATGACTGAATGTTGTCCACAATTTCTATGAATTCGAAGTCATCTACACTACGCACTCCACATATGTTCACATTTACTCCTACCAGTCTCTCGATCGATATTATTTATGTTGGTTAGCCAATATCTACTAAACATTCGACCAGACTATCTTTGGTTTCCCCATCATCTCTCACATCTATCTTGGAAGAACATTGACATCTTATCCTAAGTCCAAGATGACATTATCAATGCCATATTATCCTATCTGTGCACTTAATCTAAACTCTTTTTGTGTCCTATTCTTGCACAAGACTTGGTTCACTGCTTCCAGCGTCATATGTACTTATCCATCTTGTGTACATTGATCAATCATTTCGTGCAAGGAATTTAATGATGTCTCATCCTACACCGATTATAAATATATTTTTATAAAGTATTTACCTTCTCGACTGACCTTTATGGAATAGTGCGATCATAGACCAATGACATATCATATACTAGTGGTGTCTTTGACATTGAGGCTATCCAATTTGGTTCTAGTATCTCCTTCCTTGATTGATGGTAGGTTTCTTTTTCTTTCTTTGGATTTAATGTTGGCATGGGCTCAACTACTTTCCTTATCCATTGTTCCACTCCCTTTGATTTCTATATCACATCTGGTCATGTTCTCGTTCCACCATGCATAACAGCTACTACTCTTGGTTGATTATCATGTTCTTCAGCGACTATCATCTACAGGTTTTGGTTATGATTCTAATGTTGGGTCTAATTCCCTCTCAGCTTCCACTTCACTATCAATTGAGGACACTCTTCCATTGCATGATCCAATGCTCTGCAATACATGCAATTTGTGTAAGGATTTGTGAAATCTCTTGCTAAATTTTCTCATTGATTGCAGTTGTAACAAATTATCGGTCCTCTAATGCCTCGAACAAATCCTCCACGTCCTTGACCTCTGATGAAACCTCCATGTCCACCCTTATTAAATCCTCTTGGAGTGTTATACTTTGAAATTCGTCCTTCTGCTAGGATATTTTCTTCCTGAACTCTATACGGATCTGAAGTGCACTCTGTCATTAAGTCGAATGTGTGACAATCTTTCTCATTGTGTCCTACTGATTTGCAAAAATTATAGAATAAATTCCTTGGGGTACTTTGATATTTTTGTATTAAGGGATAATCATTCACATGATACCCCCATGTCTTACATATCTCAAAATACCCTACTCTTCCCGCCAATGGGTTTGGTGCTTTTCTGGCCATATACTGCATGAAGATTGAACACTCTTCCTTCCTATGGCCTTGTGTTTTACATGTTATACACCACACATGTTCATGCTTTTCCTTTTCCTTTATTATCTTTGATAGTTGAATTCTCAGTGCAACCAACTGTGACTGTACCTGTTCCATACCTGTGCCATCTCCTATAGGAGATGATTCTAATTTCTTCACAATTTTCAACACTTCTTGTTGCGAAGCGACCTTCTATTGTATTAACGAACAACGAATGTGTGGAAATAGACCCACAATAAACCATTATCGATGTTTCTCGACAGGGATTTTAAAGGATATATGACCCATCACATATTTGAAACTATGGTTTTATTTCAACACTATTTCATTCTATACTCTCTTAATTTCCTTCAGTTTTATAATATATTGCGAATCAGATTTTGGTTTCCAAAATTCCTTTAACAATGCTTGTCTAATTTATTCCAAGGTTCTTCACTATACAATTGATGTATTTTTCTGAAACTTCATATACCACAATAGTTCATGACCTTTGAATGTCATTTCCAACTATGTGATCTTCGTCACCTCATCCTGAACATTCTTCACAATCCATATTGTGTAATATACAAACAAGTTCTCCTCGGGGTCCTCCAACCCTGTTCCCTTAAACTCATCCATTCTCAATGAATGATATATCCCTTCCATTGCACTAGGTTTTGTACTTACCCTTGGTGATCTTGACTGACACTCATTTTTTGTGCTTCTCCCACTACTCTGGATATTTCTCTGAATTCCTCCACTTATTACAATGGCTCTGGAACAAGTCTTAGTTCCTACTTCAATTCTTAATGATGCACATGGGGAATGGGTTCGATGTCGATTCTGATCTGAGATGGAATTAATTCCTCTACAAGACAATACCGAGGATCTCTTTCTTTCCTTTTCATTTCTATGTATGGTGTGATCTGGAGTATTGTGTAGGGGTCACTTTCCTCGAATTCTTTGTGTTGCTCTTATTTTCTAGCCACAATCTCCTTCTTATTGTATATAAACCTTTTCCCACAACACAATAATCCAATATCTTTGTTTGAGTCAGTATCCTCTCTCAACATCCTCAGTCCATAGACTCTTTACTCATCCTTCCCACTCTCAAACTTTCCTATGGTCATCCCCCAGTTCCCCTATGTGCATGAAGGCACCTAGCTATCAGACTCCATCTTCATGACATTTTGTCGCATAGTAACATATTTATCCAACTAGATAATGCACTCCAATATATTTTGTGTGGGCCCTTGATAAATTCCCTTTTTACGACACTATAATATTGGGTACAATCTACTACAAACTCTGTAATATAACCCCCAATACACTACTTAACCAAAAATCTATTGTGTTAAAAACCTTGTTACTTATTGTATTGAGTTATATGATTAGTTTAGGATTTTAGTTTCTTGGAGATTTAGTACTATACCTCCCCATGTTCTCCACCTATATTGCTAACCACTCAGACAAGATAATTGGAAATTCACCAAAGAAAATATCTTGAAGATATTTGAAAACATACCTTTGTAACCATTGTTTTTCGATGATCCTAAGGGTTCTATTATTTTCTATAGAAAATTCTCACTGCTTCCTATCTATCCATTCTTCAATTTCTTCCCTATTCGGCCTCCAAAACATTCCCCTCAATTGTAGTTCCCTTTCCCGGTAATGAAACCATTTGTTGGCACACACAGGGTAGACCCGTGGTTAATAATTCAAATACCAACAAAACCCTTAGATATCATCCCTTTTGGAATCACCTACAGAGAAAGTGAAGTCTCACCTAAGGCATCTATAGGGGCAATAGGAACCAAAATTCTACAGTGATGAAGGGACGTGAGGTAGTTTGCATGTTCTTTCTACCATTCACTCATGTGCGCAGTTCCCATTACTTAACAATCACTCTAACATTAAACATAGTTTATGCGAGACAATATGACATCATATACTACTATCACATTTTTTGTTGTAGTTAAGAATTATAATCATTGTGCAATAACATTAAACAACATAACATGCAAACACATCACAACACACAGATTTACGTGGTTCGCCCAACTTGGGCTACCTCAACAATGGATGGATTCTTATATTATTCATTAATAGTCCTCTTACTACACTATAAATAATGCAACAATAATATTGCCCAGACCGTCCTAGCCTTTCTACTACAGTGCAAATTCACTCCTCAGTAATACCTTAGAATTCTTCCTTTACTCGTCTCCCTTACCCAAAAATCACTAGCAACTCTTCATATGTCGAACTCCCTTTTTCCCCAAAAACCCTTTACATATTTATACATAAATATAGGGCTAAGCTCATCACTCTCGTCAGACACTCTGGTCCATCTTCTAACTACTTTTTATTTGAATTCTTTTTGACATGAATGCCAAAAATTATCCAAAATGCCTCTCCAACACCCATCGTTTTCATGATCCCAATAATTTAAATAAAAAAAGTTATCAAAGTCTCCTCTTCCTTGTGGTCACTCACCTTCTAGGCTCATGATTATGCATCCCTTTCTCTGCTATACAATCCCTCAGGTGATCCATCTTACCTATCAAGGATTTCTCACACAAGAATAATTCAAATACTTCATCAAGTCTTACAGCTGAGGAGACCCTCTAACTTTTTGTACAGAGGAGTCCCTATGGCACAAGTTAAAACAACAGAACATTCTTTATGGTGATCATGGAATAACACAACGTTATCATGTCATACAGTGGCCCTTTCATGATTTTCCTATCTTTATGACCATCATCTATCCTTCCATGACAGATCTTCCATCTCACCTATATCACATACATACAGTAATTCATGATATGTTAAAGTCAGTTTCATCAAAATTTCTTTTTAAATATGTTAACCACATATTTCCAATTCCACATTTTTATTTCCAAATCTGTTCCATATAGGAATTGGATTCCACAAGTATGTGACTTCCTTCCCATATCATTTTGTCTCTTCCATAACCAAAAAGAATTGGTCTTCCTTATGGTCTTATCTTGTTTCCATATCTAAGATCCTTATTCATTTAATTTCATCTTCACACAACCAAACAAATTTTTAGTCCTCATGCACATTTACAATGGTTCACCAACACTTATTAAAATTGTGCATACTAATAATTGCATCATATTTAGTCTTTCAATGATATGAAACAAAAGGAATTACTATTCCTTACACATGCGTCATTTTATCATAACAGGCTTTTCAAAGTGCAATCAAGCGTCTCAAGTAATTTAATCAATGGGCCAACTTTTCATGGTCACATTCACATAATGCAGGCTTGCCTCAATTTTTTAGATTATCATAATTGTCATGAGGAACCTTACCATGGTGAGTTGTAACTTAGTCAACCTCTCACCGAATGACTACTCTGTATTCGTATTCATTAGTACAACATGAATATGTTTCCTTCTTTGAGTTGATCATGATCTCAAATCAACCTATTGTTATATTAAATTTAAATTTTGTATGAATGCATTCCAACATTCTTCCTTTGGTGTAACTAGGGTGCCAATATTCATGGCCACCTAAAATATTTTATTTATCTTTTCCATAACTCTATTGGGATACCAAAATATTTCTCCTTCCATAATGGACGGCTCTATATATGCCCTCTCAAGAAAACATGTGTATTATTAATGCATTTAGCTAATGTGTTTCTCATAACCACTTCTACTCATAATTGTTCACAATTAAGAAATTCATTCATGACACATTTGTCCATGAATCTTCATGAAATTATCTTACTCATCTTTAATTGTCATAGGTTCTTCTCTATTCAAGTTATCTTTTCCTACATCTTACCATGCTTGGGTATTACTAGCATACCGTAGTCAATCAAGATTAAATTTTATATCATTAAAATACAAATAATTGTTAAAGGGTCTCTCACTCAATCCCTTCTAAATATCATGCCACATGGACATGGAAATTTGCATACCTACTTTGGGTCTCAAAAATATTTTTTTTGTTACCTTATCAACAATTGCTTCATGGAAACCCCTAAGGTCCCTTAATTAATATTTAAAAATTATCCCTCTTGTATTTATCGTCTTCCTGAGGTTGCTCATCATTAGCAGTTGTCTCCTAAACAACTAAATTATTTTTCCTACACACAACATGAATCATTACATCCACAATTAACTCAGTTGTCATGTTAAATTAAAATGCATGTACCATAACAATTTACATCAACAAACCTTTTCATATATGTTCCAACATATATAATGCACTCTATCACATTGTCCTCAATATTTTATGAGTGTAACACACCTAATATTTATGTTTTCTTTACATTCATATAGTTGTCAACATTCTCATGTTAGAGATATCAACATATCTATCTTTTCATCCCAGGGAAACATAATAACCAACAAGAAAGGAGTTAGGGGTTTATCCCCTTTTCATCTCCTTTGTACAATCTAGAACTTTTAGTTTAATTGAACTACTTCCAAGTTCCCTTTGTCCTTACATATCATGAATTTTAGTCATTGTCTTTTTTTTTAACTTATTTGTAAATTTATTTTTCTTTTTCTATTACAACAATCCCCCCCGCCTTTTTTAAGTATACAACTCTATTAAGTAGACTAAATTTTTAGGGTGAGGAGGTGTTCTCCTCATTTTCCTCTGTAATTTTTTTTCCTTTTTTGGACCTTCATGCTCTTTTCCTTGAGCAGTGTCAATCAATTTCCTCTTGACCCCCTCCCTTTTTTTTGAATGTTAACAACATCCTACAACATTAACCATATCTAACAATTTAATTACGAGTTAGTGCAATCTTCACATTTACCAAAAGAGAATTTTGGATTATTAAGGTCTTGTCACATGTCAATACTCCATTCCTGCATTATGTTTTAAAATGTAATGCATGATTCTTATGCAAATAGGCTTTCAATTGACTACCTAATTTCCCTGAAGTACTTAATGTTATGACTTTTTTCTCTTGACAAAGCTCTTTACATAGTTCCTCCATGGGGAGCTTCTTCAACATGAAACTCTCTCTTGTTACATATCCATCATTATCTAAAATGGTATCAATATATGAGTTAGCATCAACTTTGTCATTTCAGTAGTTTACCTGATATTTTATAAATAATTTAAGCATGCACTCTTATTACGCCTTTAGAATATATATTCAAACCACTCATGAAGACTATTGGATTACTGAGAGGGGAGGTGAATCAGTAATAGATAAATTTGATCCTTTTTAACCACAAAATGTAAGTGTTATATAAATGTAGCATTATCATCCAAAAGGAGGCTATAACCCCCTATGTTCTCCAGATACAATCGGAATGTGGCTACAACCACCTTTCCTTGCCCTGTCCAACTTCCCTATCATAGAAGTAGAACGATGGAACCACTGTCATGTTATCACTGTGATATATACTGCTATAAACCTATACCAATAAACGTACACCATACAACATGTAAAAACCTGTACCAAAAAACCTGTAATCAACCTGTACCATAAACATGTGAATCAACCATGCACCAACCTATCCTACAACCTGTAACATCAACAAGTGCATCAACCATGCACCAAATATGTACCCATCATGCATCAAATACACATAAAATATGACTCATAAATATGTACCAACATCATCAACTCTATACCTCATGTATGTTCCAACTTATCAACTACTTGTCTCAACCATGTACCCAACATGTACCTTAGCCAAAAGCCCTCATCAATATCATGATACAAATATGATTTGTAACTCTGTAATAGACATGGTGTAAATTATCACATACCTGCAAACCTTCCTTAACTTTAACAACAAGAGACTAACATTTTCATCAAACTTTACTTTAGTCTCACATAACTAATTTGGATTAGTCAACAACCCCAACTTGAAATAATCATAAATATGTACCTTTAATGAATAAATATCTGAAAATAGTACACAATGTTCTTCAGTTTTTTTTGTGCAATTCCTTCAGGTTTCACTGCTTGGAACCTATCAGAAAAGAAGTTATAGCAAAAATGACATACCTTATTGAATTCTGGTTTATTCTAGAGAGCGAACTTGTAGAGAATTCCCCTCACAGAACATTTGTTGTATGGATCTGAAAATGGTACACATAATACTAAAGATTGTACTATAACCAATACATTTGGTCTTACTGAATTTGGATATGTTATGAAGAAGTTATGACGTTTTTACCCAAAACATTAGTTTTAGACTAGTTTCAGGAATAGCCACAAACCCTATTTTCCATAGAGCGTAACTCCAAAAATACAATGACCCACAAGATGAAATTTGTATCAAAACTACTTGGATATGTTTCCTCAACAACCTCTAGATTTCATGGTTTGAAACATTCTAGAAAAATGTTATTACGAAAATGGTGAGATAACTTGTAAATAACATACCTTAGAAAACATCATCAAAAGAATTGAACCTCCCTTGAATTTCGGCCTTCTTTACTTCACCTTCCCTCTGAAATTCGCCTTAGATATCCTTTGGTTACCTCAGTCACTTATAGATATTCAATATGTTCAAGTGTAAATAAAATGAGATACGGTTGCCTCTTATTTATACTTTTATGTAGCTTCCTCAAGGGGTTACCTTCTAACCATCTTAAACTACTTTCCTTATTTTAGGGCTAACCCACTTCTAACTACTTGTCCACTTAATAATTTCTCCATTAACTTTATTATTTAAATAATTAATTGTGTATCCACTTTGACTTATAGTACACTCATCACTTCACTTTATTATTTAAATAATTTCTTCTTTGCAACCACTTTGACTACTTTGACCTTTTGGGGCGTCTAGATGACTCATGAAGGTTCTCCAACTTCACATGGCCATAACCCTCTAACCGTGAGGAGTTATGTGATGTTCCACATACCACCGGAAATGGCATGACATGTACTATCCATATAGAATAATATTACCTTCAAATATATTAAAACTTATACCATTATACATCAAACAAACTTGGGTCCATTAGCCAAGCCTTTGTGGTACAGGAATTCGCTTCCAGACTTTCTTCAAGGGTTGAAAATAATGACAACCAGCCAAAATAATAAAAAATCCTCCCCTTTAGCATTGATAGAAACACTCTGATGCAATATTGGAGTCATATCACTCGTGCTCCCCTTGTGACCATTTCTCCCCTGGAACCATGCCTTTGTGCTCTTTTTCCAAGCATTTACCTTTGCATCTGATAAATCTCTCCCCATTTATCATCAATGGAAAAGGTATCTTTCCATATGGGGTTGCTCCCCCTGACTGAACTCTTCTTGAAACTGATCTCCCAACATGAACTGTCCTCTTTATGGTGCTTCCTCGTGTAAATCTAAGACATATAAGATAAGCATTCAAAAGCATTCATTTTGGAGTAGAAATTACCCTGAGTCTCTGGCGAAGATACTCAAAGGCTTCCCTTGGAAGCAGTTTTGTAAATATGTCTGCCACTTGTTCTTTTGTGACCACATATTCAACTTTGATGTTCTTCTCTGCAATCTGTTCCCGTAGAAAGTGATACTTTATTGGATTGTGCTTCATCTTGGAGTGCACCACTGGGTTCTTTGAGATAATGATGGTTCTTGTATTATCACAATAGATTAGAATGCGCTCATCATACTCAACTTGTATATCTGTAAAATTTTGTTTCATCCATAGAACATGAGTAAAAAATCATGTTGCTTCAATATACTATGCTTCGACTGTAGATAAAGATATTGATGATTGTTTCTTTCTTAGCCAAGATAATAAACATTCACCTAAGTAGAATATTGCTCCCCTGGTGCTTCATCAGTCATCAATGCAACCTACCCAATATGCATCTGTGTAAGAAATAAGTGATATATCCTTTCCTTTTGGATACCATAATCCAAAATATTTTGTTCCTTTGAGATATCTGAAAATCTTGTTCATTGCTAATACATGTGATTCCTTTGGTGCTGCTTGAAATCATGCCACCTGTCCAACTGTCTACATTACATCTGGTCTGGATGTTTTCACATATAGTAAGATACCAATTATTGACCTGTATTACCTCTTGTTTGTAGACTTTGACTCATCATCTTTTCTCAACTTGCAACTAGTTTTCATAGGAGTGGTAATTGGTTTGCAATCTTCCATTTTGAACCTCTTTAGCATTTATCTGATATACTTAGTTTGAGAAATAAAAATTCCTTGGTTGATTTGACGTATCTGAAGACCCAGAATGAAGGATATTTCTCTGAGTAATGACATTTCAAATTCATTCTACATATCCTTTTCAAATTTATGTCTTAACCTATCATCAATACTTCCAAAAATAATATCATCAACATAAACTTTAATTAATAAAATATTGTCTTGAGTTACCTTGATGTAGAGGTTGTTGTCTACACTTCCTTTTCTGAACCATGTATGTTGTACATATTTATTCAGTCTAGAGTACCATGCTCTAGGAGCCTATTTTATATCATACAAGGCCTTCTTCAATTTACACACATAAGTTGCATTCTCTGACAACTGAAATCCTTTTGGTTGTTCAATTTATACTTCTTCTTCAAGTTCCCCATTCAAAAAAGATGATTTCATGTCCATCTGATACACTTTAATATTCTTGGAGCATGCATTAGCTAAAAGAAATCAGAATGCTTCCATTCTGGCAACTGGGGAAAATGTCTCTTCAAAGTCAATTCCTTCAACTTGTGTGTATCCTTTACATACCAATCTAGCTTTGTTCCTTGTAACATGTCCATATTCATTCAATTTATTTCTGACAACCCACTTTGTGCCAATCACATTCTTATTATTTGGTCTTGGAACCAATTCCCTAGTGTCATTCTTCTCTATTTGATCCAATTCTTCATCCATGGCCTTATTCCAGAATTCATCCTTGCTGGCCTCTTCAAAACTGCTTGGTTCAATAGTAGATAATAGTGCTAGGTGTGTTTGTTCTGGTGAACAGATTATTCTTCTAGTCTCAACTCCTGCATCTTTGTTTCCGATAATCTGATCTGAAGGATGATTCTTTTGTACTCATTTTCTAGGTGTCTTTTCCTAGACAACACTTTTCATTTCCAATTTCATTTAATACATATATGTTTCTTGAAGTTCTTGCAGTTGTTGCAATCAATTTTCCTGAACCTTCTTTTCTTATCTCACACTTTTGTGAATTGAAAATAATTTTATGACCTTGGTCACACATTTGAATTACACTTAGAATATTATGTGTCATATCTTGTACTTGTAGAACATTTTATGCCTTGGTATTCTTGTTTCCAATTCTGACTGTGCCTTTTCCAATGATTTTAGATGATTCATCATTTGCGAAGGAGATTGATCCATCTATTTCCTTTCTTAATGTAAGAAACCTGTCTTTATCACCTGTCATTTGTTTTGAATAGCCATTGTTAACATACCAACCATGTTTCTTCTACTTATCTTGTAGAGGGAGTGTGCATTCTTCATTGCTATATTTATTCTACTTTCTTATCCATGTTCTCTTATGAGGTTCCTATCTATGAGTGTTGTAGTTATGTTCTGGTTCTCTAGGAGAGACTGTCAATCTACAATTTTTGGCCATGTGTCCAAAGTTTTTTCACTTGTATCATTTCACTTCAGTGCTCAATGATTCAAACATTTTGTAGCTTCTTCTTTGTGTTTCAATAGGTGTTCTTGGATAACGATTTTGTGTATGACTTTCAAAGTTTTTTATATTCCTCTTATTATCTTTACAATTTACAACTTTATGTCCAAAATTATTGCATGCATAACATAAACCAAAAAAGATAGTTTGATACCTGGGAGTTGAAGATATTCTGAAATGAGTTAATTTTATGAATCCTTCTTCTTCCTGAGGCCCATTTGTTTTGGTTGGTTGTTGATTCTAAAATCTGAATCTTCTCAGGGGACGAGTGTCCCTGTAATCTTCCTTATAGGTCTTCCCATCCTCTTTGATTGTTTATGCATAACGTTTTGGATATGTTTCTTGTTCTGTTCTTTTGGAGCTTGATCTCTTTTCTGTCTGATTGTATCCAAGTCTAGACTTGTCATGATGAGGCTTTTTATTACTGATAATGTCATCCAAAACTTTTAAGTTTTTCTACATATTTTTCTTTTGAAGATCCTTTCTCAATGTGACAATCTATGCTTCCAAATTTCCAATGATATTGCCTCTTTCTTCTAGTTATTATTTGAGTGCTTCTTCAATTCTTTTATCTTCTTCTATTTGAACCTTCAATTTCATGATCATTTGTTCTAGTTCATGATTTTCTTCTTTCTTGTCTAGTTCTACTTGTAGCTTCTTGTTTTTCTTCTTTTCTCTTCTTATAACTTCTATGACACTCAACAATTCTTCTCGATAGTCAACTTTTGTCTCTTCATATTCTTCTTCGGTGTCTTCTTTACCAGAGTCTTCTACTACCATGAATATAACTCTTTATGTCTCACTGTCACTGACTTCATCTTCATCTTATGAGGAGTTGTATTCTTTGGTGCATAAGCTTTTCTTGAAAGATTTCTTCTTGGTTCTTTTGCCTTTATATGTTTCTTTGTTATTTGAGTAATATGAATCACTCCTCTTATTTTTCTTATGGGTACATTTGTTAGAAAAATGATCAATACCATCACAATTAGAACAATCAATGAAATCTTACCTTTATATCATTGGTTCCCATGTTCAATCATCTGACAAAGTTGGTCACTTCTTCTTCATCATCTTCTGAGAAGTCACTATTGCTACTATTTTCCTTTTGCTTTCCCTTTTTCTTTGACCTTTTGGATGCTTTGAAATTTTCTTGTTTTATATCTATATTTCCCTGTTCAGTTCTCATTTCATATGCTGTGAAGATTCCATGTAGTTCATCCATGCTAATTGAGTCTAGATATTCTCTTTCTTCTAGTGTTGATATCTTAGGATCGAATCTCATAGGAAGAGATCTTAGTACCTTTTGAACAATTACAGATTCTTCAATTTCTTCTCGCAATCCTATGATTGAATTCACTCTTTCATCAACTCGTAAGAAGTAAGATGCAATATTCTCATATTCCTTCATCTTTAGTTGTTCGAATTGACCTCTGTAAGTTTGAAGTTTTGTTGCTTTGACTTTTGAATCTCCTTCATAAATATTTTGAAGTTTGTCCCAAATCTCTTTAGTAGATTTACAATGTACAAATTTGGTATATATTGATTCACCAAGACCATTCAAAAGTGAATTTTTGGATTTGGAATCATTTTGACTGGGTTTCATTGTTTTTTCACTTGTTAGTGGAACCGCTCGTTCTTCGTATCCATCTACTACTGATTGCCAAATTTCAAATTCATGTGCCTGTATATATGTTTTTGTCCTTCTACTCCAGAATGCATACGTATGTCCATCAAATTGTGGTATTTCATTTTTATACATGTTGTTGCTCTCCATTATCTACCTTTTAGTGGTTAAACTAATTTATGAAGCAACATGCTCTGATACCAATATTTGGATTACTGAGAGGGGGGTGAATCAATAATAGAGAAATTTAATCCTTTTTAACCATATAATGCAAGTGTTATATCAATGTAGCATTATCATCCAATAGTTTTAGAGTAAATAAACAATGAACAAATGAGCAATCATACACATACACAGTACACCATTGTTTTTACGTGGAAAACCAAAGCGGGAGAAAACCACAGAATGATTTTTCTTATATGTATTTAATAATTACATTCATTGGAAGCACCAAATTCCTTTTTTTTCTAGCTACAAATAGAAGGAGGCTCCAACCCCCTATTTTCTCAGGATACAACCTGAGGGAAGCTCCAACTCCCCAATTCCTTGGATACAACCATAAGGAATCTACAACCCCCTATGTTCTCCGGCTACAACCGGAAGGTGGCTACAACCACTTGTCCTTGCCCTGTCCAACCACCCTGTCATAGAAGTAGAATGATGGAACCACTATCACATTATCACTATGAGATATACTATTGTAAACCTATATCAATCAACTTGCACCAAACAACCTGTACCAAACAACGTGTAATCAACCTATACCATAAACAAGTGCATCAACCATGCACCAACCTATACCTCAACTTGTACCATCAACAAGTCCATCAACCATGCACCAAACATCTATCAGTCATGCATCAAATACACTTAAACTGTGGCTCATCAATATGTACCAACATCATCAACTATACACCTCATGTATGTGCCAACTCATAAACTACTTGTCTCAACCATGTACCCAACATGTACCTCAACCAAAATCCCTCATCAATTTTATCATCCAAATATGATTTGTAACTTTGTAATAGACCTAGTGTATATGATCACATACCTGCAAACCTTCCTTAACTTTAGCAACAAGAGACTAGCATTTTCATCAAACTTTACTTTAGTCTCACATGACTAATTTTGGATTAGTCACCAAACCTAACTTGAAATAATCATAACTATGTTCCTGTCATGAATAAAGATATGAAAATAGTAAACAATGTTCTCCAGTGTATTTTATGCAATTCCTCTAGGTTTTACTACTTGGAAGATCTCAAAAAAGGAGTTATAGCAAAAATGGCATACCTTGTTGAATTATGGTTTATTCTAGAGAGAGAACTTGTAGAGTGTTCCCCACACATAATATTTGTTATATGGATCTAAAAATGGTATACAGAATATGACAGAGTGTAATCTAACCAATACATTTGGTCTTACTAAATTTTTATTTGTTATGAAGAAGTTATGATGGTTTTACCGGAAACACTTGTTTTAGACTAGTTTCAGGACTAACCACAAACCCTATTTTCCACACAGTGTAATTCGAAAAATACAATGACCCACAAGATGAAATTTTTATCACGGCTACTTGGATATGTTTCATCAATGGCCTCCAGATTTCATGGTCTAAAACATTCTATAAAAAAACGTTATTGTGAAAATGGTGAGATGATCTGTAAATAACATACCTTAGAAAGCATCATCAAAATAATTTATCCTCCCTTGAATTTTGGCCTTCTTTACTTCACCTTCCCTCTGAAATTCGCCTTAGATATCCTTTGGTTACCTCAGTAACTTATAATATTCAATATTCTCAAGTGTAAATAAAATGAAAGACCCTTGCCTCTTATTTATACTTTTATGTAGCTTCCTCAAGGGGTTACCTTCTAACCATCTTAAACCACTTTCCTTATTTTAGGGCTAACCCACTTCTAACCACTTGTCCACTTAGTAATTTCTCCATTAAATTTATCATTTAAATAATTTCTTTTGTATCCACTTTGACTTATAGTACACTCATCACTTCACTTTATTATTTAAACAATTTCTTCTTTGCAACCACTTTGACTACTTTGACCTTTTGGGGATTCTTGATGACTCATGAGGGTTCTCCAACTTCACATGGCCATAACTCTCTAACCATGAGTTATATGACATTCCACATACCACCAGAAATGGAATGACATGTACTATCCATCTAGAATAGTATTACCTTCAAATATATTAAAACTCATACCATTATACATCAAACAAACTTGGGTCCATTACCCAAACCTTTGTGCTACCGGAATTCACTACCAGACTTTGTTCAAGGATTGACATCAATGACAACCAACCCAAATAATCAACTAAATTTTTAGGGTGAACTACTTTTACTTCATTATAATATAATATACTACTATCAAATTTATCGTTGTAGTTAAGAGTTATCATCATTGTGAAATAACATTAAACAACATAACATGCAAATACATCACAACACATAGATTTATGTAGTTCACCCAACTTGGGCTACATCGAAAATGGATGGATTCTTATATTATTCACTAATAGTCATCTTACTACGCTATAAATTATGCAACAATAATATCACCCAAACCTTCCTAGACTTTTTCCTATAATGCGATTTCACTCCTCAGTCATACCTTAGAGTTCTTCCTTCACTCATCTCCCTTACACAAAAATCACTAGCAACTCTTCATATCTCTAAATCCCTTTTTCCCCAAAAAACCTTTACATATTTATACATAAATATAGGGCTAAGACCATTACAAAAGTGGACCAAATGTCCCCCAAAACCCAATGGCTTATAATTGTTTTTCTCCTTTTGTGCATTGCTCCATCACACATCCTTTTTCCGGGCTCTTTGGCTCCTTGAAGTTCACTCCTATTGCACACTCCGGTCCATCCTCTAACTACTTTTTATTTTATTTCATTTTGGCACCAATCCCAAAACGTATCCAAAATTCCTCTCCAACACCCATCGTTTTCATGATCCCAATCATTTAAATAACAAAATTATCAAAGTCTCCTCTTCCTTGTGGTCACTCACCTTCCAGGCTCAGGATTAGGAATCCCTTTCTCCGCTATACAATCCCTCAGGTAATCCATTTTTCCTGTTAAGGATTTCTCACACAAGAAGAGTTCAAATACTTCACCGAGTCTTATAGCTGAGGTGTCCCTTAAACTTTCTATATTGAGGAGTACTTTCGGCCTATGTTAACACAACACAACATTCTTTATTGTGATCATGGAATAACACATGGTTGTCATGTCATACAATGGCCCTTTCATGATTTTACCATATTTACAACCATCATCTATCCTTCCAAGACATATCTGTTATCTCACCTATATCACATATATATAGTAATTCATGAGATGTTAAAATAAATTTCATCAAAATTTCTTTTTAAATATGTTAACCACATATTTCAAAATCCACATTTTTATTTCCAAATTCGTTCCATAGAGGAATTGCATTGCAAAAGTATGAGACTTCCTTCGCATATCACTTTGGTTCTTCGATAACCAACAAGCATTGGTCTTCCTTATGGTCTTATCTTGTTGTCATATATAATACCCTTCTTCATGTAATTCCATCTTCACACAACCAAACAAATTGTTATTCCTCATGCACATTTACAGTGGTTCACCCACACTTATTAAAATTGTGCATACTAATAATTGCATCATATTTAGCCTTTTAATGATATGAAACAAAAGGAATTACCATTCCTTGCACATGCATCATTTTAGCATAATAGGATTTTCAAAGTGCAATCAAGCTTCTCAAGTAATTTAATCAGTGGGCCAACTTTTCATGGTCACATTCACATAATGCAGGCTTGCCTCAATTTTTTAGATTATCATAATTGTCATTAGGAACCTTACCAAGGTGAGTTGGAACTCAGTCAAATTCTCACTGAATGAATATTTTTTATTCATATTCATTAGTACAACATGACTATGTTTTCTTCTTTAAGTTGATCATGATCTCAAATCAACCTATTTTTATATGAAATTTAAATTTTGTATGAATGCAATTTTCTTCTTTGAGTTGATCATGATCTCAAATCAACATATTTTTATAGGAAATTTAAATTTTGTATGAATGCATTCCAACATTCTTCCTCTATTGTAACCAAGGTGCCAATATTCATGGCCACCTAAAATCTTTTATTTATCTTTTCCATAACTCTCTTGGGATACCAAAATATTTCTCCTTCCATAATGGACGGTTCTATATATGCACTCTCAAGCAAACATGTGTATTATCAATGCATTTAGCTAATGTTTTTCTCATGAGCACTTCTGCTCATAATTTTTCACAATGAAGAAATTCATTCATGACACATTTTTCCATGAATCTTCAGGAAATGATCTTATTCATCCTTAATTTTCATAGGTTCTTCTCTATTCAGGTTATCTTTTCCTACATCTTACCCTACTTGGGTATTACTAGCATATCTTAGTCAATTGACATTAAAATTTATATCATTTAAATACAAATTATTGTTAAAGGGTTTCTCACTCAATCCCTTCTAAATATCATGCCACATGGATATGGAAACTTGTATACCTACTCTAGTTGTCAACAATCTTGTTGTTGTTATCTTATCAACAATTGCTTCATGGGAACCCCTAAGGTCCCTTAATTAATATTTCAAAATCATCCCTCTTGTATTTATCCTCTTCCTGAGGTTGCTCATCATTGGCAGTTGTCTCCTAAACAACTAAATTATTTTTCCTACACACAACATGAATCATTACATCCACAATTAAATCAGTTGTCATGTTAAATCAAAATGCATGTACCATAACAATTTATATCAGCAAACATTTTCAGATATGTCCCAACATATCTAATGCACTCTATCACACTGTCCTCAATGTTTTATGACTGTAACACAACTAATATTTATGTTTTCTTTATATTCATATAGTTATCAATGTTCTCATGTTAGAGATATCAACATATCTATCTTTTCATCCCAGGGAAACATAATAACCAACAATAAAGGAGTTAAGGGTTTATCACCTTTTCATCTCCTTTGTACATTCTTCATCCCAGGGAAACATAATAACCAACAAGAATGGAGTTAAGGGTTTATCCCCCTTTCATATCCTTTGTACAGTCTAGAACTTTTAGTTTAGCCGAACTACTTCCAAGGTCTCTTTGTCCTTACATATCATGAATTTTAATCATAGTATTTTTTTTAACTTATTTGTAACTTCATTTTTCTTTTTCTATTACAACTATCCCTCCCCCGCCCCCCACCCCCATTTTTTTTAAGTATACAACTCTATTAAATAGACTAAAGTTTTAGGGTGAGGAGGTGTTCTCCTCATTTTCCTCTGCAATTTTGCTCCCTTTTTTGGACCTTCCTACTCTATTCCTTGAGCAGTCTCAATCAATTTCCTATTGACCCCCTCCCCTTTTTTTGAATGTTAACAACATCCTACAACATTAACCATATCTCACAATTTAATTATGTTAAGAACCAAATATCAATATAGCATAGAAAAACCTCAAAAAAAGTACTCAACTCCTTGAAAAAGAGATAATTTCAGATAATAAGCCTCTTTGAGGGGGAAACCTCCTTTTATCCCACTTAAATGTTCATGTACAAGATGATTCCAAATGAAAATGTCTCCTTGGTATATATAGGAAACTAGGAGGTATAATTACAACTAATGGAATAAAGCCGACATAAATAAAATAACATTACTAATCTAATATGCCCCAATTAAGGGGTAATGAGGCACTATTAGGGCTTAACATGCCCCTCCCCTTGAGACAAGTGTTTTCTACAACGCTTGAGTAACTCTGGATGCTTCTATATAAAAGACTCATCTTCCCAAGTGAAATCTTCAGTCGGTAGTTTCCTCCATTTAATGAGACACTCTAAAATGGATCTATTCCTCAGCTGGCGAATTCTTGTGTCAGTGATGGCTTCAGGCTCCAATATTATTTTTCCTTCCTCGTCAAGTTCTGGAAATATAGTTTGAACTGGGATCTTGTCATTTATAACCTTCTTTAAGCATGAAACATGGAAAACTGGGTGTACTCATGGAGATGCAGGCAACTCCAATTTGTATGCCATAGTACCAATCTTTTGCAACACATTATAAGGGCCATATTACTTTGGTGATAATTTATTATCCTTCTTGGCTTGCTTGAGGGACATATGTTTGTATGGT
>JZKD02S0050065.1:267876-287813 GCA_000966675.3 Picea glauca
GATATCTTCTTCCTTCATTCTGATCTGATGATACCCTGAATGAAGATCCAATTTTGTGAAATAGATTGCTCCATGTAGTTCATCTAACAATTCATCAATGATGGGAATGGGAAACATATCTTTAATAGTGTTATTGTTGAGCTCTTTATAATATAGACACATACGACATGAGATATCTTTCTTGAATAACATTACCAATGGTGCAGAGTAAGAACTTTGGCTAGGTCTAATAATGTCAGCCTCTAACATTTCTTCAACCATGCGCTCTATTTCACTCTTCTGGGCATAAGGGTATATGTATGGTTTGATGTTAGGAGGAACACTCCCAAGAATTAGGTGAATTTCATGATCATGATTTTGAGTGGGTGGAAGACCTTTGGGAATATCTTCAAATGCTTTGGAATGCTTATCAATGATCCCTTGGAGATCTTGAGGAATAGATGGCTTAGATGTTTGAGCATCTAGTGAGCATAGTTGTGCAATAACGCCTTGATGCCCCTTTTTCAAAAAAAAATTCATCCCATTGGAGCTTATCACCTTACTAAGTTTCCCTATGATACCTCTTAACTCAATTTCTTTTCCTTCCTGTTGGAGCCGCCTTTGTTTTTTAGCCTTTTTTTTTTAATTTTATATCTTAATGCTTGAATTCGAAAGCTGGTTTTGGTATTTTCTTTTATTTTCCCCAAAATCTCAGAATTCTCATCACGCAAGCAGCGACAGTTATCATACTCTTAAGGCAAGATTTATTTTTTAATCATTTGAATGAGTCTCTCCTTTTTTACCTCGAGATGTCGCATGTCGGAAGTTATAGATCACATAGTTTACAAGTCCCGAAGGGAGAAACGGAGAAATAGTTTTAAAAAGTTAACTAGATCAATACTGAGAGCAAAGATACTCTAAACCATAGCTAAGCATCATCAAGATTTCATGTCTCGCCATTTGCTAGCTCCAAAAGTCTTACCATCATAACCCTGATAGCCGAAACCGCGAGATTCTTCTTTTAGTAACCCATATTTATGTTAAAGGTAAAAAGTTTAGCCATGGTTAAGCTCTGTTGGGAATTCGCAACTCAGCATGTTTTCCCTCAAAAGTTATACCTTCGAAGCCCCGAGTCGCGAAGTCACGATATAAATAAAAACGTAATTAATTAAACACTTAATCCAGTTTTATCTTCCAATCTAATTAGATCATATCTTCGTGATTTCGCAACTCGGCATACGAGCCTCCCAGAAGCTATACCTTCGAAGCCCCAAGCCACGAAGTCGTGATATAAATAAAAAAGTAATTAATTAAAAACTTAATCCGAGTTACGTTTTTTATTTACCAAAGATAGTTATCGCAATCTCGGGTTTTAGAGGTTTAAAGGGTTAAAGTGAAAAATCTCGATGAGGCGAATGCCAAAAGATTAATTAACATTTAAAAAGGCCTGATTAATTAAGCTAAGCCATCATTTCTAGTGTTTTAATACGAAAATTAATATGCACAGTCTACGAGGCAAATTTAAACTTTCCTTGCGCCAACTTGCATTACGAACTGTCAAAATCTATGACATTAATGGGAAATGAGGTGAATCGACAAGTAAGGATTTGGTTTTTATTGCTAAATTTATATTTAAGAACGATTTGACCATTATGTTTCTAAGAAAAACCTAGTTTTAAATGGTCGAAGGAATGGGTCTTTAATTTGTTGTCACAAATTTCATTTCTATTCTACTCAGAGCAAACTTTTTCGAGCGAACTAATCTTTGTATGTATACATATTTTTATCACAGGAGAGATAAAGTAGAATCCCCCACCATGGCCCCGTGAAAAGCATCTAAAGCTACTGTTGAGGTTTTAGGACAAGGTTCAGAGAACATTTCTGATACTTCACCTCGAAGTGTCGACTCAGTCAGGACATGGTCATATATTTATGAGGTTCTACAGTCTGAATTGGTAGATGGTTTGGATGATTCTAGTGATAATGAAAAAGACGACCTGATCACCAAATACAAGATCACCGTCCAGGCTCAAATGCATAAAGTACAGGCTAGGCCATGTCTGCTCCCTTACTACGATATGGTCTGGTGGGCATTAGACCATGTAGGTATACCAACCAGAACCATCGTCAATGAGCAGAAAGTCAGTATTGGGACTTTGAGACCTGAACAATTGCAGGCTATGTACAAGTTTCCTACCGTGTCAGACTTAGTATACAATGCTAAATTCTTGAAAAATTTTAAAAAGAAGGAATGTGTGCAATACGAAAAGAGTATTTCGAGTTTAATCAAAGATTGGGTTTCACACCCTGTGAAGTTCGAGCAGACAGTAATGGTATATATTCAATATCTTCTCTGGAACCACACTTTAAATATGTAGCTATGATGACCTACATATTATATGGGAGAGAGGACACCACACATTTTTTCCTTGAGTGGGTACCTCTAATTCTTTCAGTCGCCGAAGGTTGTTCCTTCAACTAGGCTAAACTACTATCTAATAGTTTGACCAGTCGAATTACAGAGTATCGAGCGTAGAAGGAGAGCGGAAAGATCACTTCATTATTTATGTCTGCATATATCATGGACATTGTGTGTTTTCTGACATATTTTTCCTTAATGAGTTGGAGCTGGACTCCATCGAAGGTTGAACCCATCCACGTCTACCATTCAAAGATGTGGGAAAATAAAGCTTCAAATTTTGTGTATGAAATATTCAACTGGGTAATGGTACCGCTGCATGTCACTATCTTCGGCCACCCGCCACCCAGGATCTTAGATAGTATCGCGGTAAATCTGAGCAGTATAGTTGACTGGTACATGGAAGTAGAATTTTCATATCCCAGGGTTTTCGGTGCTTTTGTTCCTCTGAATGCCTTACCATTATTCATACCCGATAGGCTGGCTTGTCGTGAGATTTCTAGGTAAACCGTAATCGGTGGTGTAAGAAAGGAACTTAAGGGATATTCTAAGAAGGTATGGTCACCTTTTCCTATTCATTTAAATTACTATTCTTTGTTAGATTTTGGGCATGCTAAAGCTGAGGCAACAGCCCTGGAAGACCTGAAATTGGTTCATGTCAAATTCAAGAAGCACGGTCCACATAGGGTCGTAAGTAATCACTTAGCCAGTTGCGAGCTTAAAAGGTTTGAGCATGAAAATTCACTCTTGGATGATATTTTTCAAGGAACGAGATCTTATGTCGAGGTTTTGGCTTGGAAACAAGCCCTGGCACCCGAAGAGAGGGTAGATGTTTTAAAATTCCAAGAACATCGGTGGAGTTTTCTTCCCCCGGTATTGCAGGGTGAAAATCCAATAATAGTAGAGGTGCAGCAAAAAGAAGCCGAAGGCTCAAAACATTCAACACCCAGACAAGGAGAACACCAGGACAGGGAAGAGAAAACTGGGAGCCCAAAACCAAAAATGAAAACTCCCGATACGCCGAAAAAGGAGACTCCAGTTGCCACTCTAGGCCAATCAGCTAAGCAAATCAGAGATCCCATCACCTCCATTACTCCCTTACAGTCAACTAAAAGGAACATAGACACAGGATGGATTTTCAATGAAGAATTGAGACCTATAAGGATGCAAGAGCTCCCTCCAAATGAGTTCTTTTTTGATAAAAAGAGAAAAGTTGTGGTAAAAAGAGAATTCTATCAAGAAGCAGGATCAACGGCCAAAAAATTTAAGGTGTTGATCGATGGGAAAGATATGAAGAAATAATAATTCATGACAGAAATAGCCGGAACATTAGGGGCGTTTGCTACGGCAAAGCAATTTTCAGTCAGGGTTTTGAAAAATCAGCTAAAGTGAAAAAATCGCCTCATCAAAACCTTAGAAGCTAAACTAGACACAACAGAGGAAGCTTCCCAGGACCAGGGGAACACAGGAATAGAACAAGCAAGAATCGTCGATAAAAAGGGAATCGAGATGCTCAAAGTTAAGCTTGAACAAGAAGAGTTGGTAGCTTAGACCAGTCAAATATAGGTAGGACAAAAAAGAGACTTGATAAGGTAGCTACAGGGTAGATTAGAGTTCACCAAAAGCCAAGTTATAAATATCGGGATGTTCCAATCCAAGGCTATGGAGATTCGGAGCAGAGTTTCTGCAGCCTAGCGAAGTTTACTTGCCAAGGTAGAGACGATTCAAGACAACTACCTGCTTGTTGATCAAGTATTGGAAAACTTATCTGTCAGAGAGAGAGAAGCTGGAGCATCTCGGGTCGCATTTCAAGAGGCTGTAATAACTACAAAAAGCAAGGAATTGGCAGATAGTTCTGAGTTTTCCATTTCAGAACAGACCTGAGGTAATATTTTGTTGAAAGAATGGGAACGCAGCATATCAAAAGGCAAATTGCAAGCCAGGAAGGTAAGGAAATCATGTGAAGAGGTTTTCGGTTCTATAGATGGAAATCTGTTAGGCATTGATGGCAAGAGGAATGCTGAGACACTGAGTCAAATGAATATAGAGAAACTCTCGCTTGATATAAATGAGAAAGAAAAAAGAGATTTGGCCGAAGTCTCACAAGTAACTCTGGCAGACATAGTTCAAATAGATAAATGGATTATTAAACCAAGTGTGCAATTATGCACTATCGACACCCTAGATTGTTATACTTTTGAGGCCAATTGTCAAGCGGAACCTTCTAGGTTGATATCTCGGCTGGTGGAAAAATGTGTCAATTGTACTGAGCATGCAAAGGGGCAGGCTTCTGGTACCAAATAGAGACAGAGATAAAGAAATGAAATGATTGATATCCTTCTTGTTGTAACTAAAAATCCTAGAATGATTGAGATTCCATCATATGTAAATCTGTATAAATATACAATAGAAGGAAGGAAGAAATGCTGGACCTTTTTGGGTCGATTGTAATAGAGATTTTCTCCCTCGAGAGTTAATATAAAACAAATCCGAAGATTCTCAATTCCGTCACGACTGTGTTATGAGTTTGTTTCCTTGTATTCCATATCTAATTTCATTTCATATATGTATCTGATGAATGTTTCTCTATAATTTAGTACAACCTCTACTATAGTGAATAAATTTCAGTTTTCTATATTGTTTACTATTTTTCCTTTGTACCGGCTATCAGCAGGTATAAGACCAGTGAACACTTTAGATTTCTATATATATTTTTATGCTTCATCAAGTTATTTATTTATCTTCTTCTTCCTCTGTTTACAAGTGAGATTCTGCCTTGATAGGAGCCTTACATGATAGACAACTTAATGTTTTCTTACATCTCATACACATTTATTAAAATATAACCCAGTTACGGGAAAGGGCCTTTGCTTTGCACCCTGTTTTCACTACCGGAGCTATAAACTCTCCTTTATACGACTGAAATAGAGACAACATCTAAAAAGTTTTGAGATTTTCTTATCATTTCGTTCCTCCATGATTGTCCCTGTGACAAGACAACCTAATATTGAACCCGGACTATCAGATCAAACACATATTGCCTTGAATATTTTTGATACTATTATTAAAACAACCACTACCTTGGTGGAACTTGAACGTTCGTGGGCAGTGATTGAAAGGGACATAAACATCCAGGAACAGTTGGAAGCTAGACAACAACCTAGAAATCAACCCTAGTTTCCCTTGTTGAAGGTTGACATTTCTTCCTTCTCTACCCCTTACTCACTTTTAGATGCCTAGACACTGTACTTCTAAGCCTTAAGTATAGAATTGGGAACAACATATTTTTGGCGCCGCTACCGGGGACTGAAGTTACGAAATCGTTTTCCCTGGGAAAACAACATTTTTCGTTGAATGTGTCACCCTTTGATAGTGAACAAAGAGTGCACACCTTTTAAAGGATTTCCAATCTTTCACTTGGCGACTCCACGATTAATAAGCTGGCATCCAATCGAAGGAATACCAGGCAAAAACCGGATGGTAAACAGACCACACCCGTTAGTGATCCTGAGAAGATTTTAAAGGCGAGAGGCTCTCTCAAGCCGACCCCTACAATCTATCAACTTAAATACCCACAACTGAAGACCAATATTCCTTCTAAACCTTCAACTTCGCACAACCCTCTTTTCGACACTAAGGATCTAACATCAAACTGCTCCAAAGTTAGAAGTGAAACCTGTCCAATAACCTCTGCAGTACACAAAGGAAAAAGTCCTATAAAAAATTCATCTATTGTCGATATATCATCGACTCTTCAATTAAATTTCACGACCTCACCCAATTTTGAAGAATATCACACACATCCAGTTTCCACACCTGTTGGTTCTCCTGATTACATCTCTTGCAAGTCCGAAGAGCCAAGCCCTCTCATCCCTTACCAATCATCCTCAGATTTTTTTCCCTGCGAAGAAAGTAAAGATTCACTTTTAATATTCCAAAACCCCCTTTACAAATTTCCACTAATATTGATGGCAGCTGTCGGAGGGGGAGGCAGAGGGGTTGTCGAAGGAGGAGGTGGAGGTGCTCCTAGGGGAGGAGTTGGAGGTGAAGGGCGTGCCCCCCCTTCAAGAGTGTTTGCTAAAGTGGCAGCAAGATATGCTCCTTTGGTATTGCCCGTTCCTCTGCATGACCTTCCTGAAAATTATATAAAAAAATTTGCCAAAATTCACTGGGGTAGGAGATCTGACCGCAACCGAACACATAAATTTCTTTGATCAATTCGCAGACATCCTAGGTCTCGAAAATGAATATGTGTATCATAGGACATGATAGACTTGGTTTCAGAGTCTACCTATAGGATCTATCTTGTCTTATAATGCCTTGGAAGATGCTTTCCTTAGACAATGGGGCGAAAGAAAGGACCACCTATACTATTTAACCGAGTTTGGGTCTTTAAGAAAAAAGAATTCAGAAACAATTATGGATTTTATTCAAAGATTCAAAAAGTTGTATAAGAAAATCCCAGTCAAGGTTAAACCGTCCCAACCCACAGCCAAAGTGACTTTCGCGGGGACTTTCGAACCAGATTTTGCACTTCTTTTACGAGAAAGAAGGGGAGCTACTCTAAACCGAATGAAAGATGACGATGTAGAAATTGAGTCAAATATGATGGCTTCTAGTAAGTTAAAATCCAAAGTAGAAGTGGGAAATCGAGAAACTAGATGCTTTAGAGAACAAGCAGGGTCGTCAGGGTCTAATAGATACACAGATGACAAAGTAGACGATATGGCCAGGGTAATTAAAGAACTATCTAATAAGATATCTAGAATGGAGCTAGAATAGGCCAAAGCCGATTCTTTCACCAAAAAGGATTTCAGGAGGAATCCCAATCCCCCAAACCAGCAAAGGCAGATAAAAAATGAAGATCAAAAAATAAAAACTCCCCTAAAGAATGAAAATTTTATAGGAGGGAATGATCTCCAAGATTTCGGAGATTTAGAGGATGATGTCACAAACTTGGGTGATGACTGCACATAACCTTATCTGACTAGAGAAGATTATGAAAAATCTCTAAACACTCAGCAATCGTCTATTAAGGGTGAAGAAAGAGATCATACTGACCTTTGTAGTTATCAAGAAGAAATCGATATGATAATGGATGAGGTCCATCCTAGGTATAACTTGAGATCTAAGAATAAGCCCATCTCAACTACTCAACCTAAGAAAATTCTCCCTAGAGGTCAAACTTATGAGCCTACCCTGGAAGAAACCATGTTACCTAACAACAAAGAAAAAGTAGTAAACGCGCAAGAACCCGAAGTGGAGAAGGTTGAGACTCAAACAGAGGAAACCGAAGAAGCTAATACAAATACACCTTTAACCAAGATCATGAGTAATAAGGTAGTCTAGACAAATAAGTTAGAAAATAAGGATTCGGAAGTCCCAACCAGAGAAACAGACAAGGTGAGCGGAGTTTTCAGTTTTGAAAATGAGATAAATAAAATTAAGATACCAATTCCTCTTGTAGAATTAGCAAAAAACCTAGTTTATTGAAAGCAGATTACCAAAGTGATAGGCATTTCAGACCTAGAAAGCCAATATGACATTTTGAACCTGGAAGATGATAAGCCCAACATCACTTTTGGTCCACATTTTGAAGGAGCCAAAGACAATGTTGCTCCCTTTTATACCACCTTAAACATGTACGATCAATTGCTACATAATTGCATGCTAGACTCCGGAGCCTCACATAACGTGATGCCTAAAATTATTATGGACAGATTGGGCCTCCAGATCACCAAACCCTACGGAGATATTTACTCATTTGATTCGAGAAAAGTTAAGTGCATGGGAATGATAAAGGATTTAGTAGTCACTGTAGCTCAGGTCCTAGTTAAGAGCATCTTGATGGATGTGGTCAGTGTTGATATACCCCCCAAGTACGGATTACTGTTGTCTAGGTCATGGGGAGCCAAGCTGGGGGGTTCTCTTCAACTGGATATGACGTACGCCATGATTCCTGTGTTTGGTGGGAAATTTACTTGGTTGTACAGGGAGATGAGGTTAGCATATACAGTAAGAGACCCTCAAAATCCGAACAATTTACCTATTTACATTGCAGATCAAGATTTAGGAAATTGTATCTTATCTTTTGATGACGGTTTAGATGGTTGCACAGAGGAAAACGATATAGAGCATGAAGAGTCAGGTTACATGACTGAGGATATATGTAGCATCGGTATCTGGAAAATGTTTTCTGATGATGCCTTGTCATGCGAAGGAGTTGGTGCAAGAGTGCTTTTTGTGGCACCTGAAGAAAGGTTCGTTGTCCCTTTTTCTTACAGACTACAATGGGATATAGATTATAGTAACAATGTATGAGTACAAAGCCTTGGTCTTAGGATTAGAGGCTGCCAGGAGGCTAAAAATAAAAAACCTAGAAGTATACGGAGATGCAGAGTTGATAGTCAAACAAATAAATCAGCAATACTAGGCCAAGCATCTTAGATTAAGATCATACAAAAATTGTTCCTCGGATCTAATGGAAAACTTTTTGTCATATGTAAATGTCCACTCCATCCCACACACAAAAAACTTACAGGCTTATGCATTAGCTAAAGCAGCTTCAACTTTCACTCCTCCTACAACCTTTAAATTGAAGTATCACATAGAGATAAGACACAGACCATCTATACTGAATAATATCCAGCACTGGCAGGTTTTTCAGGATGATGAACAAATTAAGAAGTTTCTTGAAGAAGTAGGTGAATTTTTTCAAAACTCACACGGATCAAGAAAATCAGAACGACCATATATGGATCATGTAAGAAGGGGAGGACCCTCAATCTTTCCAAGACAAAATTGCAAATCATCGCATGTTGGTCCTAAAAAATAACCAGATTCTGAAAGGACCGATCCCTCTGGAAAGGTTGTTTGATCAAAACAACATACCTGTAAAATCCACCTTACAAACCCAACCAGAAGAGGTTGAGAACTGTGACATAGGAACCAAAGAAGAGTCCAGGATGGTTAAAATATCTAAACTCCTCCCCCCTGAAATAAAAGGCAATTATAAGGACCTACACAAACAATTTAAAGACGTTTTTGTTTGGTCTTACGACGAGTTAAGAACCTATGACACTACCGTGATCGATCACAAGATGCCTCTAAATCCCGGGGTCAAACCCTTTAGACAAAATCTTAAGCAGATCAACCCCATTTTATTGTCTGTGTTCGAGAGAGAAGTGAAGAAGCTTTTAGAGGTGAAAATTATAGCAACTCTGAGATATTCCGATTGGGTGGAAAAGATGGTCCCGGTCAGAAAAAAGAGTGGGGAAATTAGACTGTGCGTGGATTTCAGAAATCTAAATAAGTTTTCTCTTAAAGATAACTATATGCTGCCTAAAATGGATCACGTGCTAGAAAAGGTAGTTGGGGCGAACATAATGTCTATGATTGATGGTTTCTCTGAATATAATCAAATTGCCATGAATGGAAAAGATAAAGAAAAAACAGCTTTTACTACCCCTTAGGGTACGTTCATGTATGATAAAATGCCTTTCATTTTTATGAATGAAGGAGCCACGTTCCAATGCGCTATGGACATCGCTTTCATCGGAGAGAGGGATAAGTTCATAGTCATCTATCTCGATGATTTAACGGTTTTTTCCAAATCCGACGAAGAGCATTTGGTACATCTTAAACAAACATTCAAAAAATGCCACAGGTTTGGTCTGTCCTTAAATCCCAAGAAATCACACTTTGCCATGCAAGAAGGTAAACTTTTGGGTCATATTGTATCTAAGGATGGAATTAAGATTGTTCCTAAGAGGGTTGAAGTGATAGACACTATAAACATTCCTAGAAATGTAAAAGAAATTCAATCTTTCTTAGGAAAAATAATTTTTTTACGAAGATTTATCCCAAATTTCGCTGAAATTGTGAAATTGATCACAGATATGCTGAAAACGAATAGTGAAGTAAAGTGGACAACAGAGGCCAAAGCATCATTCACACACATTAAGAAATTCATAGCTGACGCACCTGTATTGGCAAGCCCCGATTATCTAAAAGAATTTCTTATTTTCTCGTTTGCCTCCGAACACACGATTGTTGTGGTGCTCCTCCAAAAAAATGAAGAGGGTTTCGAACAATTGATCGCCTTTTTCAGCAAGAGCCTCAGAGATGCGGAACTTAAATATGATATAATATAAAAACAAGTGCACGCCATGGTAAAAGCACTAAAGGCATTTAGAACATATGTATTACACTCCAAGATAATTGCATACGTGCCTACCGGTTCTGTGAAAGATATTTTGGTACAACCAGACAACGATGGGAAAAGAGGACGATGGCTTGCCAAGATTCAAGAATTTGACCTGGAAATCAAACCTACTAAACTAATAAAGGGACAAGGCCTGGCCAAACTTTTGGCTGAATCAAATCTCAGAGCTCTGGATATAAACTATCTGTAGGAATGTAAGGAAGACACGAACATAAATGAGCTTGATGAGCGAACAAATACAATTAAGATCGAAGAGAAGTTCATATCATCAGAATGGTACAGAAACATAGTATCCTACCTGCTAACTCTAAAATGCTTGAGTGAACTATCGCCATCAAAAGCCAGGACTTTAAAGCTTCACGCGGTTAGGTATTGTATTGCTGAAAATAAACTATATTGGAAAGACCCTCTCGGTTTCTTGTTAATCTGCTTAGTCGAATCGGAAACAGAAAGGGTTATAAGTGAATTTCATGAGGGAGTGTCTGGAGGAAATCACACTTGGAGGGCCATAGCTTACAAAATTCTGAGGGCTGGGTATTACTGGCCAAAACTTTTCTCAGATGTTAATGCCAAGGTCCAAGCCTATAACCCTTGTCAACTATTTGCAGGCAAACAAAAACTCTTGGTGCTACCTTTAGTTCCGGTCAAAACTAAATCCCCTTTTCAACAATGGGGGATAGATTTTATAGGCGAGATTAATCCACATTCTAGCGCCCAACACAAGTGGATCTTAACTGCCACAGACTACTTTACTAAATGGGTGGAAGCTATTCCAACCAAACGAGAAACTGACTCGGTGGTAATAGATTTCTTAGAAGACAATATTTTGTCAAGATTTGGCTGCCCCTGAAAGATAGTCACAGATAATGCCCAAGCTTTCAAATCTATGGCTATGATCAGCTTCTGCCAAAAGTATATTATTGTCCTTGGCCATTCCACAGTGTATTACCCCCAAGGAAATGGACTGGTCGAATCGTCTAACAAAATCCTGATCAATATAATTAAGAAAGTGTTGGATGAAAACAAAAAGTCTTGGCATGTGCATTTAAAGTATGCCTTGTGGGCGAATCGCATAGGCACGAAAAAATCTATGGGCATTTCCCCTTTTCATATGGTATATGGGAAATATGCGGTGTTACCTATAAATTTAGTACTCCCCGTGATGAAATTATGGCAAGATTAGAAAGAATAACCTAATCATGTCACCAGGAGGATAAACTATCTAATCGAGGTTCAATAGCGTAGGGTTGAAGTAGATGAAAGGTTGCAAAATTACCAAGACGACATGAAGGCATTATTCGACCGTAGGGAAAAGGACATATATTTCCTCCCAGGTGATTTAGTATTAAGGTGGGATGCAAGGAGGGAAGAAACAACAAAACATGGTAAATTCGATCACCGCTGGTATGGGCCATTCTGATTCTCGGCTCTCGAAGGAATAAATTCTTTCCTACTAGAAAATCTAGATGGTGAAATCCTCAATTCCCTTGTCAATGGGCGTTATCTGAAGCATTATATGACATAAGCAGTCGTCGATTCTAAAAAAAAAAAAAATGTGTATATTTATAGGTAGAATTTTTACATATAAATATATATATTTCATTGCGCATTGCTTTTTTTTATTTTCTTTTTCTTTCGTAAATTTTCGACACCTTTCAAAAAGCATTGATAACCTTCATCTTTGCCTTTTCACAGGATTCCATCTTCAAACAAAACGAGCAGGAGAAGTAAACAGAAAGTCATGTATTGGAAAATAAATTGGCTTAAACAGGTGATAAAAAATATTTTTGAAAGTTTGGAAATAAAATGAAATGGTAAGATAAAGGTCAGAACTCCTAAAAGACTTGTTTTGAAGGGATCTCAAAGGAAATAAAGATAACCCCATAAGAATACGACAATATCATCTGAAATAATAAATAAAGGAACATTTCCATGGTAAGTGTTTACAAAAGAATAAGACGAAATGAATAAGTCACACAAAGTAAAGAACCGCCGAAAAATATTTTCAAGAGTCGGTTTTGATTTTTGACCCCTATTTTTCAGTTCGTAGATCTCTATCTGTCACCCTTTTTTGTTTTTAGGTTTACCTCATGAAAAGCCATCATCTTTCTGATTTTTCATATGTAGGGAGAAGAGATTACGTTTTAACCTCGAAAGCTTCAAAGCATATTGTGAAAAGTAAGTTGGTCTTCACAACTCCTCGGTCCCTTACTAAACAAAGTGATGCTTAAGTGATCCTAACTTTTCTAGGTTTTGCAATAGTTTCGGAGGATTGAGGCTTGCTCAAATAGAAAACTCCAAAAAAATATTTTTTCCCTTTCTCCCTACGAATGAAGGTGTTGTGAAAGTTAAGGGAAGGTTGGTACCGAGTAATTAAAGTAATTTGGAAGACCTATAATGCAAAATATTACACATATATCAGCCCTCATACAAACTGATTTCCCCCACTTTGCGCTCTAAAAAGAAAATTATAAGACAGGTGGTGAAAGGAAATTTAGAAATGAATACCCCCATCTAGTCCAAAAGACGATGAAAGGAAATTCAGAAATGATTTCCCTCATCTCGGCATTTAAATGCATAAATATATTCTGAAGTGGTGAAAGGAAATTCAGTAAAAAGGGCCATATAACTTTACCGGGGTACTGAACAGGCTCGCTGGCAGTGAAGCAATATCTGAGATATCTACAAGGTTGTTATACATGAATATCACTCTGCTCTGGTAACCAATTTTTTCAAAACCCGATCTACATCCCAAGTTCAGACAGGGCTTCCTGATTAAAAAAGATATAATTTGTTTCTTTTGATGCAAGCCGATAGCCACAAGATTTGTTGGGTCTCCCAGAATTGTTTTGATTGTCTTAATGCAGACCTAAATTCAGTAACGAGAAGGAGAAAGTCATGAAAGGGACTACAACTAAGTTTAAAAAGTATCTGAGTTTTGAAAATCTTTTCAAAAGTAAAAAATGAAGTCTCTTTCCCCTTCGGTATCCTGTTCTAAGGAACATTTTTGCTGGATTAAATCCATTGACTCCATTTACCCAATATAGGCACGTGGTCGTCTCCGAGGTGTAGGACAATCGGTGATGGAGTGTGTTGTTAAGCCACTCTGTGTTGTTAAAGTCACCAGTTTGAAACCTGCGGGGACAAAAAATCCAACCATGTTAAGGGTTGGTGTGGCTCAGGCCGGGTGCGATCCCCGGGTGATTTTGACGGCTTAGATGCCCCTAAGTCGCAGTTTCTCCAGCCACAGGTTAATCGTGTAGCCAATAGGTTCCGCACAAATTAACAAACAAAAAAAAAATATAGGCACGTGGTCTACTGTTCTTCCCATCTTGTAGGAAAACAGGATCCCTAGCTAGAGCCTATGTTGGAGCCGCCTTTGTTTTTTAGCCTTTTTTTTTAATTTTATATCTTAATGCTTGAATTCGAAAGCTGGTTTTGGTATTTTTTTTTATTTTCCCCAAAATCTCAGAAGTCTCATCACGCAAGCAGCGATGGTTATCATACTCTTAAGGCAAGATCTATTTTTTAGTCGTTTAAATGAGTCTCTCCTTTTTTACCTCAGGATGTCGCATGTCGAAAGTTATAGATCACATAGTTTACAAGTCCCGAGGGGAGAAACGGAAAAATAGTTTTAAAAATTTTACCTAGATCTGTACTGAGAGAAAAGATACTCTAAACCATAGTTAAGCATCATCGGGATTTCGTGTCTCGACGTTTGCTAGCTCCAAAAGTCTTACCATCATAACCCCAATAGCCAAAACCGCGCGATTCTTGTTTTAGTAACCCAGGTTAATGTTAAAGGTAAAAATTTTAGCCACGGTTAAGCTCTGTCGGGAATTCGCAACTCGGCATGTTTTCCCTCAAAATATATACCTTCGAAGCCCCGAGTCGCGAAGTCGTGATATAAATGAAAACGTAATTCATTAAACACTTAATCCGGTTTTATCTTCCAATCTAATTAGATCATATATTCACAAAATCATGATTTCGAAACTCAGCATACGAGCCTCCCAGAAGCTATACCTTCGAAGCCCCGAGTCGCGAAGTCACGATATAAATAAAAATGTAATTAATTAAACACTTAATCCGGGTTACATTTTTTATTTACCAAAGCTAGTTATTACAATCTCGGGTTTGAGAGGTTTAAAGGGTTAAAGTGAAAACTCCCGATGAGGTGAATTCCGAAAGATTAATTAACATTTAAAAAGGCTTGATTAATTAAGCTAAGCCAACATTTCCAGTGTTTTAATACGAAAATTAATATGCACAGTCTACGAGGCAAAATTAAACTTTCCTTGCGCCAACATGCATTACAAACTGTCAAAATCTATGACATTAACTGGAAATGAGGTGAATCGACAAGTAAGGATTTGGTTTTTATTGCTAAATTTATATTTAAGAATGATTTGACCGTTCTGTTTCTAAGGACGACCTAGTTTTAAATGGTCGAAGGCATGGGTCTTTTATTTGTTGTCACAAATTTCATTTCTATTCTACACAGAGAAAACTTTTTCGAGCGAACTAATCTCTGTATGTATACATATTTTTATCGCAGGAGAGCTAAAGTAGAATCCCTCGCCATGGCCCCGCGAAAAGTGTCTAAAGCCACTATTGAGGTTTCAGGACAAGGTTCAGACAATGTTTTTGATACTTCACCTCAAAGTGTCGACTCGATCAGGACCTGGTCATATATTTCTAAGGTTCTACAATCCAAATTGGTAGATGGTTCGAATGATTCCAGTGACAATGAAAAAGATGACCTGATCACCAAATACAAGATTGTCATCCAGGCTCAAATGCATAAAGTAGCGTCTAGGCCACGTCTACTCCCTTACTATGATATGGTCAGGTGGGGATTAGACCATGTAGATATACCAACCAGAACCATTGTCAACGAGCAGAAAGTCACTATTGGGACTTTCAGACCTGAACAATTGCAGGCTATGTACAAGTTGCCTATCGTGTCAAACTTAGTATACAATGCTGAATTCCTGGAAAATTTTAAACAAAAGGAATGTGTGCAATATGACAAGAGTATGTCGAGTTTAATCAAAGATTGGTTTTCACACCCTACAAAGTTCAGGGCGGACAGTAATGGTATATATTCAATATCTTCTCTGGAACTACACTTTAAATATGTAGCTATGATGACCTACAGATTATATGGGAGAGAGGACACCACACATTTTTTCCTTCAGTGGGTACCTCTAATTCATTCAATCACCGAAGGCTATTCCTTCGACTGGGCTAAACTACTGTCTGATAGTCTGACCAGTCAAGTTACAGAGTATTGAGCGCAGAAGGAGAGAGGAAAGATCGCTTCATTCTTTATGTCCACATATATCATGGATGTCATGTGTTTTCTGATGCCTTTATCCTTAATGAGTTGGAGCTAGACTCCATCGGAGGCTGAGCCCATCCACGTCTACCATTCAAAGCTCTGGGAAAACAAAGCTTCAGATTTTGTGTATGAAATCTTCAACTGGGTAATGGTATCGCTGCATGTCACTATCTTTGGCCATCCGCCACCTAGGATCTCAGACAGTATCACGGTAAATATGAGCAGTATAGCCGACAGGTACGTGGAAGCAGAATTTTCATATCTTAGGGTTTTCGATGCTTCTATTCCTCCGAATGCCTTACCATTATTCATACCCAATAGGCTGGCTTGTCGTGATATTTCCAGGTAAACCATAATCGATGGCATAAGTAAGGAACTTAAGGGATATTCTAAGAAGGTATGGCCACCTTTTCCTATTCATTTAAATTCCTATTCTTTGTTAGATTTCGGGCATGCTAAAGATGAGGCAGCAGCCCTGGAAGACCTGAAATTGGTTCATGTCGAATTCAAGAAGCATGATCCACATAGGGTCATAAGTAATCACTTATCCATTGGCGGGCTTAAAAGGTTTGAGCATGAAAATTCACCCTCGGATGACATTTTCTGAGGCAGGAGATCTTATGCTGAGGTTTTGGCTCAGATACAAGCCCTGGCGCCCGAAGAGAGGGCTGATGTTTTAAAATTTCAAGAACATCGGCGGAGTTGTCTTCCCCCAGTATTGCGGGGTGAGAATCCAATAACAACAGAGGTGTAGCAAAAAGAAGCCGAAGGCTCAAAAGATTCAGCACCCAGACAAGTAGAACACCAGGACAGGGAAGAGCAAACTAGGAGCCCGAAACCAGAAATGAAAACTCCCGATCCGCCGAAAAAGCAAACTTCAATTTCTACTCCATGCCAATCAGCTAAGAAAATCAGAGATCCCATCACCTCCACTACTCCCTTACAGTCAACTAAAGGGAACATAGATGCAGGATGGATTTTCAATGAAAAAATGAGACCTATAAGGATGAAAGAGCTCCCTCCAAATGAGTTATTTTTTGATAAAAAGAGAAAAGTTGTGGTAAAAAGAGAATTCTATCAAGAAGCAGGATCAATCGCCAAAAAAGTTAAGGTGTTGACCGATGGGAAAGATATGAAGAAAGAAGAATTCACGACAGAAATAGCTGGAACATTAGGGGCATTGCTACGGCAAACCAATTTTCAGTCGGGGTTTTGAAAAATCAATTGAAGCGAAAAAATCGCCTCATCAAAACCTTAGAAGCTAAACTAGCCACAACAGAGGAAGTTGCCCAGGACTAGGCGAACACAGGAATAGAACAAGCAAGAATGGCCGATAAAAAGGAAATTGCGTTGCTCAAAGTTAAGCTCAAACAAGCAGAGCTGGTAGCTCAGACTAGTCAAATACAGGTAGGCCAACAAAGAGACTCGATAGGGAAGCTACAGGGTAGATTAGAGTTCGCCGAAAGCCAAGTTATAAATATCGAGATGTTCCAGTCCCAGGCTATGGAGATTCGGAGCAGAGTTTCTGCAGCCCAGGGAAGTTTACTTGCCAAGGTAGAGACGATTCGGGACAACTACCTTCTTGTTGATCAAGTATTGGAAAACTTATCTGTCAGAGAGAGAGAAGTTGGAGTATCTCGGGTCGCATTTCAAGAGGCTATAATAGCTACAACAAACAAGGAATCGACAAATAGTTCCAAGTTTTCCATTTTGGAACAGACCCAAGGTAATATTTTGTTGAAAGAATGGGAACGCAACATATCAGAAGGCAAATTGCAAGCCAAGAAGGTAAGGAAATCCTGTGAAGAGGTTTTCAGTTCTATAGATGGAAATTTTTTAGGCACTGATGTCGAGAGCAATGCTGAGACACTGAGCCAAATGAATATAGCGAAACTCTCGCTTGATATAAATGAGAAAGAAGAAAGAGATTCAGCCGAAGTCTCACAAGTAACTCTGGCAGACATAGTTCAAATGGATAAATGGATTATTAAACCAAGTGTACAATTATGCACTATCGACACCCTAAACCGACAGATGGAAGAAAGGTTACCACAATTAGTTAGAGATTGTTATACTTTTGAGGCCAATTTTCAAGCGGAACCTTCTAGGTTGATATCTCGGCTGGTGGAAAAATGTGTCATTTGTATCGAGCATGCAAAGGGGCAGGCTTCTGGTACCAAATAGAGACAGAGATAAAAAAATGAAACGATTGATCTCCTTCTTGTTGTAACTGACAATCCTGGAACGATTAAGATTCCATCATATGTAAATCTGTATAAATATACAATAGAAGGAAGGAAGAAAGGTTGGACCTTTTTGGGTCGATTGTAATAGAGATTTTCTCCCTCGAGAGTTAATATAAAAAAAATCCGAAGATTCTTGATTCCGTCACGACTGTGTTATGAGTTTGTTTCCTTGTATTCCACATCTAATTTCATTTCATACATGTATCTGATGAATGTTTCGCTATAATTTAGTACAACCTCTACTATAGTGAATCAATTTGAGTTTTCTATATTGTTTACTATTTTTCCTCTGTACCGGCTATCAGTAGGTATAAGACTAGCGAACACTTTAGATTTCTATATATATTTTTATGCTTCATCAGGTTATTTCTTTATCTGCTTCTTCCTTTGTTTACAAGTGAGATTCTCCCTTGATAGGAGCTTTACATGATAGGCAAATTAATGTTTTCTTACATCTCATACACATTTATTAAAATATAACCTAGTTACGGGAAAGGGCCTTTGGTTTGCACCCTGTTTTCACTACCGGAGCTATAAACTCTCCTTTATATTACTGAAATCGAGACAACATCTAAAAACTTTTGAGATTTTCTTATCATTATGTTCCTCCACGACTGTCCCTGTGACAAGACAGCCTAATATTGAACCCAGACTATCAGATCAAACACATATTGCCTTGAATATTTTTTATACTATTATTAAAACAACCAATACCTGGGTGGAACTTGAACGTTCGTGGGCAACGATTGAAAGGGACATAAACATCCAGGAACAGATGGAAGCTAGACAACAACCTAGAAATCAACCCTAGCTTCCCTTGCCAAAGGTTGACATTTCTTCCTTCTCTACCCCTTACTCACTTTCAGATGCCTAGACACTATACTTCTAAGCCTTAAGTACAGACTCTGGAACAACACTTCCAATGAAAATTTTATGAAAAGTTCTTGAAAATTAGAAGCCATTGTTCCTAATGATTGGAACCATTGGATTCCTAGTACAACATTTGCACCACCTATGGGTATAGAAATCATTGGACTATTCATTACATATTCCCCCATAGTGAGATTGATCTTATTGCATTTTCCTGAGCAATTGATAGTTCCTCCATCTGCAATCATTACATGAAACTTTGGTGCTGGATATACAAGGCAATTGAGAGCTTTGGCTAATTTATAGTGAATGAAATTATGAGTACTACCAGAATCAATTAGGACTATTACCTTTTTCTTTTTGATGTATCCTTCGATCTTGAGGGTTTGAGGAGTGCTAATTCCAGCCAATGCATTACACGATATCGTGGGAGTCAAATCTTCAGACGAAATTCCTTCTACGTTTACATTTTGAGATGGTTCTTCTTCTTCTTCTTCTTCCTCTTCACAATCTATATAGAATAATTTATTCTCACCACACTTATGTCCCTTACTGTACTTGCTGTCACAATTAAAGCATAAAAATTTTGCTTTTCTTTCCTCCAATTGTTTAGGTGTCAACCTTATAGGTTGAGGTGTTTTAGAAGAAGGAGCATTGTTCTCTCTATAGATGTTAGGATTGGTCCTTCTAGTAGCCATAGTCATATTTTTACTTTCAACATTTTTTGCCACCTTAAATGTATTCTCCAATGATTTGGGTTCCCAAAGGAAAACCTCATGTTGAATGTTATCCTTTAAAGTTCCTATGAATACATCAATAAAGTGCTCATATGGAATATCGGTTACCTTTATATTC
>JZKD02S0050065.1:297908-313952 GCA_000966675.3 Picea glauca
TATATATATATATATATATATATATACACACACACACCGTTGAGAAAATAAAAAGAAGATATATTTCTCGGCCTTTAAATTCTTAATAAATAAAAGTACTTAATAAGAACTCGAGGAGTGCAAACAACCTGTGCAGAGAAAGATTCTCACACCTTAGAAGCTTGGAAACTATTTTTTCTTTGCATAGAAGAGAAGAGATTTTGAACTTCCTATTCCTCACACACCAGATAGGAATTCATAGATTTAATATGTGAATTTCAAATTCTTATTATTCAAATATGAAGTAGTAAAATTTAAGGATTTACTTGAAGTTACGAGTCTTTACCTTCTCTGTGAAATTTATTCAAGAAAAGGAAATTATATTTATAAACTCATGCAATTTATTTATAAACTATGTAAATCCTCGTAAATTTTCCCTTCCTACCAAGTCCTAAGGAAATTTAATGAATCACAATACATCAAATTTTGAAGTTCATTTTATTTAAAATTAAGACATTGGATTTTTATTTCTCATTCTTTTCTTATTATTTAATTTTAAAATAATTTCTCTTTCTTCAACATTTGGCTTATCCTTTAAAGACTAAGCAAAGATCTGAACCTCTCTTAAATTCTCATGCCTTGCATATTTTTCAGATCAACACTATGTTAGTACTTTGAATAACAAACAAATTAGTAATAGCTTATCTTCCAAAACATAAAACAAGTAGAAATCCAACAACAAAATAGGCTTCCCAAGTCTTATTTCAGATTCCACAACTAGTCAGGCACTCATAGTGACAATTCCACTGTCTAAATTAGAGTGACAAATTCTTCAAATTACCATCACATGAATTTCCTAATATTAAATAATTTTTTTATGGAAATACAAGACACAGAAAACATTTATCTGATATTTAGAAATCCCTAGAAACTGCTGAAGGGTGTGTCATTTTCCACCCAACCATAGGCACAACTACTCTTGGCGTATTTCACAGCTGACAACCTCCTAGCTAGAGTATGATGTCATGACATGAATTATTCCTTCTACTCAGTAAACATCAACGGATGAGGGTTACTCTCCCACTATCAAAGAAACCTAGTAGCCCAATCTACAATTCACCAAGCAAGGGGGCATGTTGTGATTGTTCACTCAATCACTTAAATTCTCCGCAACCCCGTTTATCGACTTGTTTTGGAGGCATTGTGAGTGGTTCCTGAACCTAAAAAATTATGTTCTCTCAGTTCTCTTTAGAACCAGAGAGCTTCGCTTACTCTTCTTCTTTTGAATTGGTCTCCAGACCCATTTGTGTGCATCCTCTCTTCTCTTCCCACGATTTTTTCCCTTTTTCTTGCCTTCTACAACAATATTTTGTGGTCCAATCCCCAAATTCATGGGTCAAATTAGAAAACTTCTAAATGGGTACTTTGCCCATCCTCTCATTGACTCTTGAGGAAGACTTCACAACTACCAGCTTGACTGGTAAAAAAAATTCTCCGAGACACATGACTGTTCTAGGTCCAAGCATTTTAAATACAATAGAGTGTTGGCCTAACAAGGGTAATCTCAACCATTATTGGTTACCCTCACCATTCCCTCTCATTCCATCATAACATGTATAGTAAATCCCTTTTAACAATTATTCAACATTTTCCTTTTATATTAATAACATAAATATTTACATCACATCCTTAGTAAAGGTTCATCATGTTTCAAAATTCACACATAATAGGTCTATTATTATTTTTGACAATAATATCAATTATGTTTACAAACTGGGGAAATAGGGGTATTACACTATTCCAATAAGAGAGATCAAACAATGTCGTTTTTCAATGCTCCTGAAGCCAAGAGATGAGGGGAAAGAAATAAGAATCTTGTTGGAGAGGCAAGTGACCCATGATGTTGTCAGATTGGAAAAAAATATTCTTACCATTATGTGGGATCCAAGTGAGATGCCTTTGAATAAGGGGAAGAGATGCTTTCAAAAGTACCTAGATTTGGGAGTCACCATGTGCCACAGGCCTAGTATCTAAGCAAAACAACCCCTCTTCTGAAAAGTATTAGTGAAGAATCACTTTCTTCCATAAGTCATTCTACCATGTGATGAGCCTCAAAGAATCTTAGAGCCAAGAGATAGATTAGAAATAAATGGCTCCTTTATTCCCAATCCACCACAAACTCTCGAAGACCTCACAATATTCCAATTGACTAGATTTTTATTTTTATGTTTTACAAAAATACTAATTTTTTAAATAAAATTGATCATAAATATTGATTTCAAAATAAAATTGATTATACATATTATTATTTTCAAAACATTTAATTATAAATATTTTATTAATAAAATTAAGTTATAAATATTGATTTCAAAATAAAATTGATTATACATGTTTTTATTTTCAAAACATTTATATTATAAATATTTTATAATAAAATTAAGTTATTGAAAATTAAATATTAACAAAATTTTATTAATCAACTTTTTAAAGCAATCCAATATTTAATCAACTTTTAGAATCAATTCAATGTGGTCCATCAATCATGAACCATATTTTTTTATCAACTTCTGGGATCAATCCAATGATAAACCACATTCTTCATTTTCAAACCAATCGAACCACATTGGATTGGTCCAACAATAAACCATGTGGTAGGTCATTAATGGAGCAAGTGGTCCATGTTGAATTGGTCTGAAAATGGACCATGTAGTCTATAATTGATGAAAATATGGTCCATTTTCCAACCAATCCAATTTAATCTAGATAAACCATATTGGATTGGTCCAAAAATGATGGAGCAAGTGGTCCATGTTGAATTGTTATGTCTGATCTATAATTGATGGATATGTGGTCCATTTTGAAACCAATACAATGTAATCTAGACCAACTACATTGGATTGGTCCAAAAATGAATCATGTGGTTGGTCATTGATGAAGCATGTGGTCCATGTTGAATTGGTTCGAAAATGAACCATGTGATCTATAATTCATGTACCACATTGAATTGGTCAGAAACATTTATCATAAGATGGATCTCCAAAATTTCTCTCACCCTAACTTAACTTTAATCGTTAATAGCAGAAGTCTAAAAACTGAATTATATATTTTAACAAAAAAGTCTGAAAATTGAGTTATATATTTTAACAGAACTTTATTTATGAAGTACCAATTTTAAACAACACGTTACGTGAGTAGCAATATTCAAACTCCAAACCTAAAAAAAAAGACGCGCAAAGTGCTAAACAAATTCCAACATTGCTGGGAACTCGGATCAGGATCAGAGACGCCCTTCTTAATTTTCTCCGACCTAAGGTGAGATGCAGCAAATCTATAAACACTGTGATTGATATCAGGCCATAGCTTGGGGTGCCTCCGACTTACAAGCTGGAAGGAAATCCTTATCAATTCACTTTACCTTAGGGATTTCTCGTTTCACCCCCAAGACAGAACCTCGCCAACATTTTAGTTTGCTTGCAATTTCTCTTTGGGTTTCTCTGTTTACAACTTTTGAGCAACAAATGAATGCCCTCTATGGCTTTCTCTGTTTACAACTTTTGAGCGGCAAATGAATGCCCTCAAGTTGTTCAGTACTATACCTGAAATAAATTAATGAAGCCATCAATTCGTATGTGCGCCTGTGTCCAAAATGCCCGAAGGACCACCTTGGCGTTCAGAAAGCAGGAAGAGCCCGCTACATGACAAAACGCACAAATTAAAGGCGGTGAAGGTGTATATCCATCAGAAGTCGTATAGAAACCAATCAGAATTTGGTTTTAAAGAACCAGACGATTGAAAGCTGCATAGATTATCAAGACTGACAACGGAAGGGATGATGACCAGTACACAATCAGACTGAATCCACTGGTCTGTACGCTCAATATTTGCAATCACAGAATATATATCCAAAGCAAGAAAATATCAGAAACAACAATTATCGCGATCAGAGGAAGAGATGCAATGAAAATATCAGAAAATATCATAAAGAAGAGCAAGAGGAAGAGATGCAATGAAAATGCGTGGAGGAAGGACGAGGAAGAGATGCAATGAGAATGTGTGGGAAGGCTGGCCTGACAACTCTCTAATACACTCCAACACTGATCCATTTGAGGGAGGCGGTGAAATGTCGATGGCGAGATATCTACGGAGGCGATGAAGTTCTAAATCGATTGATGTTAGAGAATTCAGTGTACTGTTGCTTGGAAATCAAAATTTTCGTGCTTTGTCCAAGAGCACGCTTGCCATAATGGTAGGTTGCGGGTGACAGTTAGGAGGACTGCTTATGGCTTGACGAAGTGACAGGATACTCGCATATGAAAAAAAAGTGAAGTGAAGACCATTCCTTAAACAAAATATAATACGAAGTGACACTTTAGAGTATAAAGCCTTCAAAGATAGTAGGGATAACTATATAAGTATCTGAAAAACATCTGCAAAAAACAAGGTGTGAGGCTGTCTGTTTCATAGGCTATTGTTAGCCTCTTAGACGTTAAAATCATTTTTTTTTCTTTCTCAACCAGTCTTGGTGTAAGGGGACTTCTAAACTTCCATATTGTTAAGTGTTGGTATGAAAGTATTATATGAGATGAAAAAAAAATGGCGAGCAATATACAGCTGTTGCTCAGTATTGAATGTTGTATATACATTGTAGGAACACTTATTATTCAATGCTACTCAGTAAACTTATAGTAAAAAAAATGGCGAGCAATATACAGTCTGTTGAGCAGTATTGAATGTTGTATATACATTGTAGGATCACTTATTATTCAATGCTACTCAGTAAACGGTATAGTAAAAAAAATGGCGAGAAATATACAGTCTATTGAGCAGTATTGAATGTTGTATATAGATGGTAGGATCACTTATTATTCAATGCTACTCAGTAAATTGTATAGTGAAAAAAATGGCGAGAAATATACAGTCTGTTGAGCAGTATTCAATGTTGTATATACATTGTAGGATCACTTATTATTCAATGCTACTCAGTAAACTGTATAGTAAAAAAAATGGCCAGCAATATACAGTCTGCAGTATTGAATGTTGTATATACATTGTAGGATCACTTATTATTCAATGTTACTCAGTAAACTGTATAGTAAGAAAAATGGTGAGCAATATACAGTCTGTTAAGCAGTATTGAATGTTGTATATACATTGTAGAATTACTTATTATTCAATGCTACTCAGTAAACTGTATATTAAAAAAGATGACCAGTAATATACAATCTGTTGCACAGTATTGAATGCTGTATATACATTGTAGAATCACTTATTATTCAATAGACTGTATGGTAAAGAACTCTACGCCAGTAATATTTTAATTATTTGTTTTTCGATAAAAAAAAAAATGTTAAAAGTGTTTGATTTAAATTAAATAAAAAAAACTACTTTTATAATTAATCTTTTTTAACTTATAAATAAGTAAGCAGCATGGTTATTTCTTCACATATCTGCATTAAGGTATCAATGATGTTAGGAATTATCACGCTAGCAGAATGATGCGATCAAGTTGACACTCAACGGACAATAAAAATAATAGAAACATAAGTTGAAGAACCTCCATTTGTATTTCTATCCTCTCCCAATATGGCCCTCGATCAAACAATGCATGTCAATTTAGTTTCATTGAATACACTATTATTAGTCATGCTTATTGCTTCAGTGTGTAGATTTTTGGCAGTTGGTCATATTGAGCTTAAGTTTTCTAGAAGTAAATTGTGTTTAGGATGTTTCAAAATTTCCTATAAAATTTACTTCCAGAAAAATTAATCTCAATGTTTAATGTTTTCATTGTCTTGCATGGATTTAACTAAGTTGTAACTTGTTGGTTTCAATACATGATGGGTGTTATCCATGTCTATTCCACACCACGAATTTAGTATCACAATCTTTCTAGTAGTTAGTAGTATATTTTCTCTAGGCATGGCTCATGCTCTTGTATTTCAGAACAAGTTAAAATGGTTTAATCACAATATGATAATATATTGTTCTGATAAAATTTAGATTAATGTTTTCAAAAATTTTAACTTTGTGTATGCAAGTTTTCACAGTTAAACATAAACATGATGTTAGAGAAAATTTTAAAATAAAACTATGTATGAAGTTATGAAATTGTGTGGGGACATAATTCTTAACTTGTTTGAGACCTTGTGTGTTTATAGTCATTAATATGTTTATAGTCATTAATAGAAAATTTTCTCCATCCACCTCATGCATGATAAATTGTGAAGCAAAGAGAAATGCAGAGAGAAAAGAATAGAACAGTATATTGGAATGTATGAAGAAGTTCTGAAGAAGTTACAATGCAATGGGAAATAGCTGAGCTAAATAGGCTCAAGCAAGACAAAAATAGAAAGTACAGCTGGCCAGGACAGCGGACAGCTGGCAGTGTACAGTCAGACTGTTGAGGTTACATTATATTTAACACTCCCTCTTAAACTCAACAGTTACAAACATCATCACTAATTATGCCTAAGTGTTGTATCTGAAAATCAAAAACTGACTTTCCTAGTGGCTTTGTAAAGATATCAACAAGTTGATCTTGTGTACCACAGAATTGTAGTGCAATGTCACCATTATTGACTAGCTCACGTATGAAATGAAAACGAGTGTCAATGTGTTTGTTTTTCTTGTGAAACACATGATTTTTGGATAAAGCAATTGCTGGTGTATTGTCACAGAAAATAGGAGTTGGATCATTTTATGTATGTGACATATCTTTCAATATTCTTCTCAGCCACACAGCTTGACAAGAAGTTGAGGTAGCAGCTACATACGCTGCCTCTGCAGAAGATATTGATACAATTGGTTGCTTCTTTGATGCCCATGAGATCAGGTTCGTGCCCAGTTGAAAAACATGTCCAGATGTGCTTTTCCTGCCATCTAGGCTGCCTGCAAAATCATTGTCTGTGTAACCAAAAAGTTGACTACTATTAGATTTAGTGTACCATAAGCCAAAATTGAGAGTTCTTGCAACATATAAAAAAATTTGTTTCGCCATTTTCTAATGAGAATCTTTGGGAGATTCCATGAATCTGGAAACAAGGCTGGCTGCATACATAATGTCAGGCCTAGTTGTTGTAAGATACAACAAACTGCCTACTAAACTTTTGTATAAAGTAGAGTCCACTGTAGGACCTTCATCATTCTTGCTCAATTTTGTGCCTAGTGGTATGGGGGTTTCTGTTGGATTGCATCCTTCCATGCGAAATCTTTTGATGATGTTTGCTGCATACTTTTGCTGACAAAAAAAAATGCCTTTGGTTGATTGATCAACCTCAATTCCTAAAAAATATTTCATTATGCCAAGATCTGTCATCTCAAACTCAGATTGCATGGCATGTTTAAAATCTGTTAACTCAAGATTTCCTGTATAGATCATGTCATCAACATATAAACATACAATCAAAAATTTACCGTGCTGATCTGTTTTGGTGTAAAGAGTTGGCTCATTTTGGCTTCTGCTGAAACCACTTTTGATCAGATAAGTGTCAATTCTGTTGTACCAAGCTCTTGGAGCTTGTTTTAAGCCATACAGGGATTTCTTCAACTGATATACTTTGGCTGGGTGCTCTTGGACTTCAAATCCAGGTGGATGATCGACATAAACTTCTTCTTCTAAGAAACCATTCAGGAATGTCGACTTGACATCCATTTGGTATACCTGCTATTGGTGTTGTGCTGTTATGGCCAATAGAGTCCTTACAGTGTTTAATCTTGCTACTGGAGCAAAAGTTTCACCATAATCAGTACTTGGTTGTTGTGAGAAGCCTTTGGCAACAAGTCTTGCCTTGTGTTTTTTGATCTGCCCTTTTTCATTGAGTTTAGTTTTGTAAACCCACTTGACACCAATACTCTTCTTGTGAATTGGCAAATCAACAAGATCCCATGTCTTGTTCTTCTCAATGGATTCAATTTCTTGGTTCATGGCTTGAACCCAATGTGGCTCCTTAGCTGCTTCCTTAAAGGATGTAGGTTGACATGACATTAAAGAAAAAATGTTGTGTTGCTCAAAGTCATCCAACTGCTGATGGATTTCTCTCAAACTTCGAGTTCTCTGATTCTGTGGTTCAGAGAATGATTCTCTGCTGGAAGTTGAGTTATCCTATGAGTGTTCGAGTTGTTTTTGTACTTGCAATCTTGGAAGAGTAGTTTGAGGTACTTGTTGTTCTGAATTTTCTGCATTTTCAGAACTTGGCAGTAATGGATTTTGACTGTCCATTTGCTGATTTTCTGAATCATTCCAGAATTGATTTTCCATAAATTTTACATCTCTGCTGAGAATTAGTTTCTTGGTGACTGGATTGTAAAGCCTGTAAGATTCAAATGTTTCACTATATCCAGTGAAAATACATTTCTCACTTTTATCATCAAGTTTCTTCCTTAATTCAGAAGGTATGTGAGCGTATGCTATGCATCCAAATGTCCTTAGATGCGCTACATTGAGCTTTGTCCCACTCCATGCTTCTTGGGGAACTTTCATCTTTAGAGTTGTCATTGGAGATCTATTCAAAAGATAAACTGAGCATGCTACTGCTTCAGCCCAAAAACTATTTGAAAATTTTTTTTCTTTGAGAAGTGTTCTTGCCATATTCATTATTGTCTGATTTTTCCTTTCAGCCACTCCATTCTGTTGTGGAGTATACTTGGTTTTTTTTTGCATGATAATGCCTTGTGATTTGCATAAATTTGCAAATTCTCTGGAGTTGTATTCTCCTCTTCCATCTGACCTGAGTGCTTTGATATATTTGCCACTCTGTTTTTTAGCTTCTGCCTTGAATTCTTTGAATTTTTCAAATGTTTCAGACTTGTGTCTGAGAAAATAGATCCATATTTTTCTGTTGAAATCATCAATAAACGTTAGAAAGTAAAAGCTACCACCTATTGAATCTGTTTGCATTGGTCCACATACATCAGTGTGAACAAGTTCAAGATGTTGTTTGGCTTGATTTGATGATTGTGGAAAACTAGTTCTCTTATGTTTTCCAAGTATGCAAGACTCACATGGGGGAATTTGCTCTTTAAAGATAGGTAGACCTTTGACCATGGAGTTCTTCTGAAGAAGACTCAGACTCTGAAATGGTAGATGTCCAAATCTTGTATGCCAAACCATATTTTCATTCAGGGTTGATGCACTCTGTGCATATGGTTGACTCAGATTTACAGTTCTGAGGGTAAGGGGAAACATACTATTTGATGTCATGTGGATTTCAGAAATCAATTTTCTGCTTGGTTTTTTATCATAAATTTTGCAAGATGCTCCCTCAAAAAGTACCTTATAGCCATGTTCAATGAGCTGTCCTACACTTAGCAAGTTATGTTTCAGATCTGGTACATGATAGACATTGTTTATGTCTTTCTTTACATTATGTTTAGTAAGAATAGGAACAGTTCCTTTTCCTTGAACTTGGACTAGAAGAAATCATTTCCAAGTGTAATATCAGATGAGATTGAAGAATCAATGCATGAAAGTAATTCTTTGTTACCTGTCATGTGATTGCTGCATCCACTGTCCAACAACCAGAGATCTTTAGGTTTTTGTTCAGTCTTGTGGCACGAAAGAAACATACTTGCTGAGTTTTCTCCCGTGTGATTTGACACATGTGCTCTGCCTGAGAGATAATCTGCTTGCTTCTTCCTGCATTCAGATTCATAGTGCCCATACTTTTTGCAGTAATAGCATTGTATGCTTGATTTCTCATTTGATCTTCTCCCTCTGCCTCTTTGAGGCCGAAAATTCTGATATTGATTTTTTTGTTGTTGTCTTTGACCTTGGAAATTGTGATTTGGATATTGTTGTCTATTTCCTCCACTAGAATGAGGGTTACTTTGATTGCTCCCTCTTCCTTGGTGACCTCTGCTTCTTCCTCTGCCTCTCCCTCTGCTGAAGGAGAATTGAGTTTTGAAGACATTGGAGATTGACTCATCTGTGAGATGCAATCTAGTCTCATGTGTCACCAGAGAACCAATTAATTCATCTATTGAAAATCTTGACAGATCCTTGGATTCAAGGATTGTTGTTACAACCATTTCAAATTTCTTGGGTAAACTTTTGAGAATTTTCTCAACAATGCATTGATCAGTGATGGCTTCACCAGTCAATCTGATCTGGTTCACGATTCCCATGACCCTGTTCATGAACTGATCCACATTTTCGGACTCTGTCATCCTTAGAGTCTCGAATTGTGTCCTCAAGGTCTGCAATTTAACTGTTTTGACCTTGTCATTTCCTTTATAGAAAGATTTAAGAATATCCCAGGCCTATTTGGAAGTACCAGTGCCTGTGATTTTTGAGAAAATTGAGTCATCCACAAAATTCTGAATCCAGAATTTCGCTTTATTTTCTTTAGTCCTTAGTGTTGCCTGAGCAATTCGTTGTGGATTTGTCATGGCAGACAGGGCTGCGGGATCTGGTTCCACATATCCAAGATCCACTAGTTCCCAGCACTCTTGTGCTTGCAAGAATGACCTTATTCGTCGATACCAAAACTCGTAATTCTTTCCCGGAAGAATCGGACCCTGAGTTGGTCCTAAATTGCTAGACGACGCCATAAAAAAAATTGCAGAAAAAATAGAGGGAAATTTCGTATTTACCTCCGATTGTCAATTTGTCGATGGCCGAAAAAAGATCTTATCGGCCTTGAATTGGCCTTTGTCACGGTGCAATGTGACCACATGATTTAATGTTAAGGCACTACAGGATTTTCCGGCTCTTTGTCTTTCAAATCACTGAAATGCAAAAAATTGCCTTTGGACAATTCAACGGTCCAGATCTTGTGTGATCTGACGGTCCAGATCTTATCGGGATATCACGAATCGGGACTTCGTGAACCCCGATGATGATTTATCTTGACTCCTTGATTCCACAATCTCCGATTTACCGATGGCGCTGTCCTTTCGAGACTTTTCCCAATTGCTTCGATCTGCGCCATGCATCCTCCTATGATAGATGGTCCTGATCCCTTCTCGCGATATCGAGACTTCAAATGCATTGAACGTCTCGTCGTTAGGATCTGCGATTTTCTGAATCCCGTAATGCGGATGGACTTGATTCCTGCCACGCATCCCAACAGATGGACGACTCAAATCTACATCGGGGATTTCACTGTGGAGATTCCTGATCCCTCTATTTTGATGAGATGACGGCAGCTGGGCCCCATGATGGAGTTTACCTCCTGTCAGGATTTCGAACTTCGGAGTCCCGAAATTCTCATGCTTCTTATCCTCAGGATTCGCGATTTTACGAATCCCGATGTGCCGATGGACTCTCCCATGTCGGGACTTTTCACGAGCCCTCGGATTTACGCCACGCATCCTCGAAAGATGGACGATCTGCGTTATTTCGCGATTTTGCAACTTGCGACGCCAAAGTTTCTGTCAACTTGAAAACCCCGGTTGTTGAAACGCTGACGGTTTCCTTGATGTACTCCACGTGTCCAAACAAATGGAAGGCTGTGATCTTATCGCTATATCGTGAATCACGATTTCACGAGTTTAGAACTGTTGTTGCAATGGTCTTTCAAAACCGTGAACTCCGAAATGTCGATTTAACGACACTCGGATTTGCTGCCACCTGTCCTCTGAGATGGACGACTCACAAGTCCTCTCGGGATTTCGCGATATCGTGTATCGGAGTTTTTTTTTGGAGTGCAATCACCTTTTCACGTCCAACTCTGGATTACCGATTTTGCGATGTGATAAGATCGACAGCTCGCGATCTTTCTTGATCCAACGGTCCAGAATGACTCGTGATTTCGCGATTCGCGAATTCTCATGGCAGTCTTCTGACCTTTACACCTGGGAGTCACAAAATGTCGAGATCTCGCCACATGTCTCTTGACGGACGGTCCAGATGATGTCGGGATTTCGCGACTTCACAAGTCGAAATTTCTCCTTGGCGCTCCACAGGACTAAACCTTGTGCACCTTCTCGCTGATCCAACAACTGTCAGTCCTCTGTGCAAGATCTATCGACTAAAATTCTTTTTCCTTTTCTGCGCTCTCTTCATCCCTTCTGAACTGGTTTCCTGCTCTGTATCCATTCGCAAGACGAATCATATGGCCTCAATGGCTTTTCTTTGCACAATAGACACGATCTTTGCTGAATTTGAAGGAATTTTCTTCTACGGAAGAGAAATTTGTGAATCTTTCAAAGATTTGAAAGAAATACACGAATTTATTGTTCACTACTTCAATCTTTGACAGATTTGTGCAAATTTAGAAAAACTTTAAGCAATTCTGCCTTCTGCATGAATTTTTAACGAATTTGAACAAATTCTTCGAGTTCTTTAAATGATCTTCCATTCTGCAGCTCTTCTTTGTCAATCTTTGACGATTCTTGAAAGAAGTGCAAGAATCTTTAATGTTTCTTCTTCTGCGTTCTCTTCTTCCTCATTATTTCGAGCGTTGTACGCTCTGCCTCCTCGTGTGAGCTTCTTGCAACGATCTTTAGAGAGTATGGCGGACAACTCTCCAGGCCTTGTGAAAATTCGGTGTCGTGTGCTCTCAAGATCTTTGAAGCTCTACACTATGAGGATCGAGTTGCTCGTCAGACTGTGTGAAGAGGCTTACAACTGAAGCTCTGATACCATGATAAATTGTGAAGCAAAGAGAAATGCAGAGAGAAAAGAATAGAACATTATATTGGAATGTATGAAGAAGTTCTGAAGAAGTTACAATGCAATGGGAAATAACTGAGCTAAATAGGCTCAAGCAAGACAAAAATAGAAAGTACAGCTGGCCAGGATAGCTGGCAGTGTACAGTCAGACTTTTGAGGTTACATTATATTTAACAATGCACACTTTGGAATACGTGATGTTCTTTATTCCTTTATCATTGTAGCCATAAATGTTGTAATTTCTATTTTCATGCCCGACATCCAGATATTTCACGAGTGAAAATTTTCCTTTGACATGTTTTTTATTCATGTCACTGTCAATTTAGGCATCTAACGCATTTGGCACATTTTGTTTGTAGGGGATAATGGGAGTTTATGATTCTCCCTCGACCCTAATTTCAAACGTTATTTGTTGGTCCTTATACTTCCACTACAAAGATCGGTATTATTTCCCTTTCTGGTGTCCCTGTGTTTGTTTCCAATTCATCCAAAAATGTCTCCACATAAGTGTCATATGAATTTATTGAAGAAATAGATTGAGTAGATTAGAATTTAGGATACCTTATAGATAGTAATGATTTTCTCATAATTTAGAACATTAAATTATGATGTTTTTTAAGGATCCTAAATATCATTTTTTTCCCTTGTGATGGATGATTATTTCTATTAATATAAATAGAGTGTTTTACTATCGTTTGGATATTTTCAATAAGATATTATGTACTTAAAACAATTTTGTATGAAAACGTTATATCCCCCACAATGTAACATTCCAGACATTCTATATAGGTCCAAGTGAAAACCATGTGAACTCACCATAATTTGAATATCTGGAGTCAGTAAAATGTAGGAATCCACTAGAGACTTCTAAAAGCATCATGGAAGCTCCAAAATGTGTTTTAAAAGTTAAATCTATCTCCAATTCGAATTATTAAAAATCTAGAAAAATAAGGTGTTACAACCCAAATTAGTACCCTTGTAATAGCTCCACTTGTGGTGCTAAGGAGGTAAGCACACTTGGTAAATGCACCACTGTTACCTCAGTACCTTTCCCCTTCACTCTTGGCTATCTCCTAGAAGCCACCAGGGGGTATCCCAATCTAAGTGAAGTTATCCTTTCAAATAAGTCATTGTCCCATGGAAGATACACTTCAACAGATAACACCTTGATGAATGATTACATAGACCTATGCCCAACAAGTTATAAGATGCCTAAATTAATATTCAATAGAAAAGAAGAGCATAAACCACCCCAATATAACAAGGGTTAGGAGTTAATTATTGTGTGCTTAGTCTGAAATAAAATATAACTTTTGCATTAAATACAAACTATCATTGACAATTCCCCTTAGGGTTTCACCAAGATTAGTTAATATGTAATCATGAAATTTTCATAAACTTGTAAGAATATATGGCGATAATTCCCCTTAGGGTTTCACAAATAAAATATCCCAATTAAATATAATTACAATTAGCAACTAGGAGATCAAATTCACAACTAGCTATATTAGATAACCTTGAGAAACAATCTATAAATGAAGTATAAGTTGGGAGAGGGTTAGAATACAACTTTGAAGAACCAAACCCTAACCTTTAGGGTTTCACCAAATCTGATTTCTAATGCTGCAAATTAATTTACAGATTTGAAGAACTTCTTAAACCACCCCACAAGATGTTAGAATGATCTTTAAAGAAAAATGAGGTAGAGTTGATTTTCCTTATTAGGGTTCAAGATAAATGTTGAAGCATATAATCTTACCCAAGATGTCTAGAAAGAAAGATATAAAATTATTTTAACAGAAACAACTATATTTGTATTAATAAAAATTGCAACAACCTCGCCAGAATGAAGTATTTAATAGAAATATCCAAAGTATATTACCAGGGCTTATCAACTTAGATTCAAAATTCATTGGCCTATATTCCCATCTATCCAATAAAAATGAATATATTCTGAAAAATTGTTGGCATAATAATCGACAAAATCAATACATGATTATGTTGGATTTCGTGATAAACTTATGGTCACCATTGGTTGTGGTGTTGATGGAGTCTTTTCCTTCTTCCCTACTATCGTCCAAACTTCTTTGATAGACGGTGGTGCCATTGTTGATCCATCCATCCCCGTATTTTATTTATCTAAAGGATTTCGTTCCTTTTTTTTCTCGGCTTTATCAGTCTCATCTACCCAACTTTCTAGTGGATGGGAGCTCAGGATAAACTTACTTTCAATTCCCGGATTAGGAGAATCTAAATCCTTTTCTTTTATATGAGGATCAGATCTGTTTAATTAGAAGGAATACCCTAATAAGACACACCATTGGAACGAGGTTTCAGATCCTTGGTTGTGGAAGAATCTCAACCAAAATAATTGGGATCTGAAGAAAATGAAGAAGGTGGTCAAGGAGATTTTCAACTAGTTTTTATAATTAGATGATGTTTTTCATTGGATCCATCCCACTAGGTTGATTTACACTATGATTCTCAACTTTTATCTTTCCCTTATCACATTCTGTTGCTATGTGCCCAAATTTAAATTTCATAGTCCAACTTTTGTGTCTAGGAGTAGTTTTTGCAAGTCAAAATAATTTTAGTTGGAAACCCTTTACTAAAGTCCATTTCTGCACAAATCTGGGCATATGAAGTTATGTTGTGAATTTCAGTTTCTTTACTTGAAAAATATACTTACCTAAGGTATATCTAATAAATTTAAGAGAAGAATCTCCCCATAAATGCATGGGAATGTACATGAGTCAGACCCAAAAAGAGATGAATAAAGAACAACATTAAAAGGATTGAAACAAGGTGTCCAAAGCATTATGCACAAACTTGGGTTTCCCAAAAACTAGGGGAAAGAGTCAAGGAGCATATCCCTATATTTGCAATATCAAACTTGGTGATGAAAAAACCCTTAGGACAAGGGTGAATGAAAAAATCTTCCTTGATCATAGGTTTCTAGAGAAATGAAATCCATACATTAAGACCCAACAACTACGACCAAAGGCCATTGAACCAACAAATTAAAGCATTTTGGTAGAAATAATCTTCCTCATCTTCAACATCTCGACCCATGAGAATATAAATCATCGGGGATTATTGAACCAAGAAAGGATCACAAAGGGGAAAATGAGCAAGGTTCATGTATTTAACAACTTCACTGTAAGAGATAGAAGAGTTGCCTACAAGGCCTATAGAGGGAGGTGTGCATGGCTAACCAACACCGCAACCTAGACTAGAAATCAGACGCGCCATCAATGAGAGAAGCAATATTTTTCAGGGGGTCAATCTCTAGGAGAGGATGCAAGGAGCAGCTAGGGTTAAAACCTATCCATGGTGACCAAGCATAGTAGTGGCATCTCTGATTTTATAGCCAAAATGAATGAGCTCTGATTACAAATAGAAATAAATATATAACATTATTCATTCACTAGACAATGAATAAACAATTTTTT
>JZKD02S0050065.1:314023-325656 GCA_000966675.3 Picea glauca
TATATAATTTTTATATTTTACAAAGCAAGAAAGAAAATTATTTTAATTTTAGAATTTTGGTGGTTGGTTGTTGGGAGTTAGAATTGGTTCCTTGTCTCTCTTTAGGGATTTATGCGGTCAAGAAGTATGCCCCTATAGGAATTGGCTATCTAAGGATTATGGATTAGAATGAGAGACTAGAACCTTTAGGGAAAATAGTCTCTTGTCTAATCAAGACAACTCATGAAAACCAAATCCCTACAACAAGGGTTTCCCCATGGGAATATCCTTCACCAATAGGATCAATTATAACTTGAATACAATTCTTCAAACCCTTGCCAAGGAACCAAGAGAAAAAAAAATCAAAGGATTAAGTATTTACCCAAGTTAAAAAGAGAAGAAGGAACAAACACTAGAACATCTCATGTCCAAGTAGTTAAGTAACTCCTCAAATGGATCAATATTGATAGATTTGTAGTAGATTTAAATATTCAAAATAATATATTTGATGAAGTAAGAAAAATAACCAAGAAAGAGAGAGATCCAAGAAATATATTCTATTAGAAGGCTTGTAAAATGATCTCCAACAATTCACAACCGTTTGGAATGAGAGGATAACCTCTATTTATAGAGGAGGCTTCTACATCCTTATCATTTACTATTAATTAATTTTCCTTAAATTTATCTTAGGAGACTAAGAAAGGAGACTTGTCATCCACACAAGTAAGGAGACCTAAGTCAAAACCCTCATGCAAGAGGAAAATCATGCAATAGGAACATCCAAGGAACATCCCACAAACAATGGAGCCAATTTATTTTTCAAGGACAATGTTCCATCAAAAGAGTGATATGGAGGCATGAAACAAGGTAGGGTATCCTCCCAAGAAACAAAGGCTCCAACTTTATTCTCCTCTTATTGGAATGAAATCATGAAAACTATTGGAGCCTCAGGTTTTTATGGCTCATCCCACTTCTCCTGGAGATAGACGGTCAGGTGGTCGACTAGACGGTCGGTGAAATAATCGACTATAATTTGAAACAAATCATTTGATTGATCGATCAATTGAGCATTATACTACGTGTTGGACAACTATATGATTGGGTTGACTTGGTAAGTTGACTAGCCAATGCAACAATGCAGATTTTTTGAAATCCATTCCAACCACCTATTTGTGTAGATCTGCAACAAGGGTGAGTAGATGTACAAAATTTGTAGTTGTGTCAAAGTTACAAACAAAGGTGGGTGAGAAGACAAGAAACCATAGTGCTCTTTTAATTAAATCTCTTTAGATCTGTGCTATTCAAAAATAGAAAATACATGCAACAAAAATTATACCTTAATAATAGAAGATAAAAAGAATCAAGATGATGTATAATACCCAAATAACTAGAGTATAAAATAAGATACACCTATGAAAAGACCAAAGAAGATTAATGACTCCTAGTGGCCCCTCTATGGGAGGGTTGTTCTTTCTTTCCCAGATGTGTGGTAGCACTGGATAGAATTCTCCTCTTGGATGAGAGTAGCTATGGTGAGATGGAGCTAAAAGGTCAATGGAAATTTTGGCACCATCATTGTACTCCCATGAAAATTCATATGGAAATGGTATAGTTCTCTTTGTTTCATAGGGAAAATAGTTTTATCCTTGATATGGTCAAAATAAGAAAATATTATATTTAACGATTGAATAAATTTTAACCACTAAATTGTATTTTTCCTTTAATTTAAATAAAATAAAGAGGGGAAAAATCATAAAAGGGGATTATGGTTTTAATTAAGTGACATAACTTAGGAAAAAAGAGTTTCCATAAGTTATGTAAGGGAATAATAGTAGTGTGTATGAAAAGTGATACATGGACTATGATGGTGCATATCGGTAAGGATTAACCTTTTTGGATAGATGTGTGAATAAATGGTGATAATAGATACCCCATGTTGGACATAGACCCATTCTAGGGAAAAGGTTATTTTTGGGGAGAAAAGCACGAAGGGAAGAAAGGATATCTAGAAGGAAAAGCAACACATGCTAGGGAAGCATGTGAGGTGTGCATGCAAGGGAGACCTAACTACGTTAGGGTTAGGGTTTTTTCAATATATTGTAATGGTTGATGAGCGAAGAAGGAAGAGAAGTAGTAATTAGGAGGTCTAAGAGGAGGGTACCTGAGTTGGATAGATACAAAAAGAGATTAGTAGTACTTAGGAGGTAGAGAGTCTAGAAGTTCTAAGGTTTGTAAGAACTGCAACATTTTGTAAGATGGTGAGCTAGAGAATAATTGAGAAACTCAATCCTGAGGGTTAGATCGTAGGCTAAGGAGACTAGTGTGATCTAGTCAGCCTCACAGTGATGAGGAAGCGTGTCGAGATTGTAAGATCCAAGACTGTAAATGCGTATAGTGCGACATATTGTTGAGACATAATAAAGAGCTTGAGAGCCAAATCTTTGTGGGCGTAGCCCAAGAAGGGGTGAACCATGGTAAATATTGTGTTATGTGACTAAATGTATGAATCTCCATTGTTGTTAAGGATTAAATGCTAGAAGAATGAATGAAGGAAGTAGTTAGATATGATACTCCACATGCACGAATAAGAATGATTGTTTTAATCATGACTTAGACTAAATAAATAAATATCACAAAGTACAACAAAAAATCTCCACTCATTGCCAGGATGCAAGCGTCTGAGTATTGCAGCCCCCCATAGAGCTATCTTAGGTGAGGCTACGCAGTACACCCTTTGTGTTGCGTTTCCTTCTGGTTTACCAGGGAGTTGATAGTTTTAGAGGTATTTTGTTGAAATTTTGTTAAATTTGAACCTAGGTCAAATTATGATACTAAGGTAATATCAGAGTAGATAACTCATAAAGTAGCATAGAACCCAACAAATGGTTTTGTTTCCAATTGGAACAGGATGGGACTGAGTGAATGAGATATGTTGAAGAAGGGTAAAAAGAATGTCAAATCTGAAGAAAAGATGTTAAGAGAATGAGAATATAAAACGAGATGTTGAGACCATGGAACCCAATGAAGGCAAAGATAGAGAGCTCGTTGAAAAGAAAGGAGCTGGAATTTGCACAGAAAGATAACATAAACCTGAAGTAACACCGCGTAAATATCTGGACAGGTACGTATTCAACGACTTGCATGAAGTATTTCTATGTGATTTCCCGCATGTGTTGCAGCAGTGGATATTAAGGTTTAAATACAACCATCCTACAAATTAGATCAGACAGCTAGAGTGAAATCCGATAGAGATTGCATAGTTACAACGAGTTGAAATAAATTTACGCGTGCAATAGATTTCTGGTTAGACAACATTGTTGCAGAATTTATCATAGAATTGGTAGTAAATACGACAAAGTATTACAACCCAAAAGAGAAAGAGTTATTGAAGGGACCTCAAGGTAGGTATATCAGATCTCTATATACTTCCATTAATATATTACTATATAACAAAGGTGTAATGACAATGGCCTCATACAACTAAACTTCTCTACATGCATGGGGGAAGCGGGGAAGCACTGATAGGAGAAGGAGAAATGGATAAAGGAAAGAAGGAGGATGCCTTGGACCCAATCATGAGGAGGAAGACCATATCATGCAGATCATGGAAAAATATGGAAGAAGGCGTAGTGGAGTTCCCTACCAATATAAGATGAAAACCAAGAAGAGCGCCATAACCGCGAGGGAGGGCTTGGAAAGTGATGAATAACATGTAGAGGATCTCCAGGCTGTGGAGAAGATTGAGGAAATCATGCATGTGAAATATGAAAGGAAGACGAGAGGTCAAAGAGTAGGAACAAAAGGAAACACTCCTATCCATATCAGTGTCAGTGTGGAACCGATAAACCCATGTGCGACTAATACACCAATAAGAACACCACCATTTAGACAACCAAATTTCGGGAGAAGGAAGACAGTAGGAAGTACATATACATAGTGAACAACAACTAAGGGATCCAATTTAGGAAGCATTATTCAAGTATCTACACCGCATGGAGGTAGTAGTTCGACATTCAGGATGGCAGGACATGATCCCACCATCAGGTTACTAGAATTCAAAAGAGAGGCATTGGAGGACCCTGAGAAGCACTTGTTCATTTGTGAAAAGATGTGGGAACGAAAATAGATCACAGATGAGGACACTAAACTTGTGCACTTTCCATCGAGCTAAGAGATCGCACACTAGATTGGTACATGAGATTAGCTGCAAACAATACACCAGGGACAACCAGAATGATTGTGGATATTGAAAATCTATTGATAAATTAATTCCAAAAGCTTAGCTTAGATCATCAATACATGAATGAGATTATAGAGATTAGACAAAAACCAGGAGAATCTATTTGGAAGATTGACCAGATATTCAAACAATTGAAGGGAAAGCTAAAGTATGTCATGACATATATGCAACACAGGAATCTATTTTTCAATTCACTGCTCCCACACTTGAAGTACTCCTTGTGACAACAAAAGTTTCAGAACCAGGCAGATTCTCTATAGGAAACCCTACAACTAGAAGAGAACCAATATCATAAGACAAATCCATATATAGAGGAGTTGAAGGAGGATCTGAAGAACTTAACATTTCAGCTAAACCAGAACAAGGGTAAGGACAAAAGAGAATCTGTTTGGTGTACCACATGTAGGACAGAAGGACACCATAAGAATGAATTCCCAACATTCACACAGTACATGGAAACATGACTTCGAAACGTTTTGCCAACATGAGGACTATGGTGTGAGATCAGTAAGAAACAGGGGCATGATCCATATCACTATCCAATGATGCAAAAATACCAAACAGTACCTAAGAGTTCATATTGCAACTTTTGTATGTCAATAGGACATGATGACAAATATTGCAGGACCATGGACCTGATGAGGGAAATAACATCAGATGATTACAGGGTGCAGGAAGAAATGATGACTGGGAAAGTTGCACCACATTTTAACCAAGTACCATCCCCATATAACAATGCACAACAACAATATAACATTATGCATATGCAACACAATACCGCATAGCAACACTATAACCCCACACAGTATAACCAGGATCACCAGTACAATGCACTGCGAGGAGATCGAGTTGGATATAGTGTTGGAGGAAGAGGAAGATGTAGAGGACCAATGGTATTCCACAACTATCAACAACCAGGACACTATGCAAGAGAATGTCCACTTCCACCCGCGACATGTATGTATTGTCGCACATCAGATCATGACACATAAGACTATCCCACACTATTGGGGAAGATAGAGGAAAAGATAAATATGAACAATAAGAATGTTCAGTGATTTTCGGTGGAAGCAAGGGATGACAAAAGAAATATCAACATAGTTATGCGTGGAGGAGCTAAGATAGGAAACGACGTAGCAAGACAAGATCCAACACAATTCAACAAGAAAAGGGGCATGTTGTGATTCTCACACAATCACTTAAATTCTCCACAGCCCCATTTATTGACTTGTTTTGGAGCCATTGTCAGTGGTTCCTGAACCTAAAAAATTATTTTCTCTCAGTTCTCTTCATAACCAGAGAGCTTCACTTACTCTTCTTCTTCAGAATTAGTCTCCAGACCCATTCCTGTGCATCCTCTCTTCCCTTCCCATGATTTTTTCCCTTTTTCCTACCTTCTACAACAAGATTTCGTGGGTCCAATCCACAAATTCATGGGTCAAATAAAAAAACTTCTAAATGGGTACTCTGCCCATCCTCTCATTAACTCTTGAGGAAGACTTCCCAACTACCAACTTGACTGGTAAATTAAATTCTCTAAGACAGAGGAATGCTCTGGGTCCGAGCATTTTAAATACAGTAGAGTACTGGCCCAGAAAGGGTAATCTCAACCATTACTAGTTCTCCCTCACCATTCCCTCTCATCCCATCACGACATGCATAGGAAATCCCCTTCAACAATTATTCAACATTTTCCTTTTATATAATAACATAAATATTTACATCACATCCTTAGCAAAGGTTTATCATCTTTCAAAATTCACACATAACAAGTCTATTATTATTTTTGACAATAATAACAATTATGTTTACAAACTGGGGAAAAATGAGTATTACACTATTCCAAGAAGAGAGATCAAACAATGTCGTTTTTCGATGCTCCTGAAGCCAAGAGATGAGGGGAAAGAAACGATAATCTTGTTGGAGAGGCAACTGACCCATGAAGTTGTCAGATTGAAAAAAAATATTCTTACTATTCCCTGGGATCCAAGTGAGATGTTTTTGAATAAGGGGAAGAGATTCTTTCAAAACTATCTAGATTTGGGAGCCTCCATGTGCCACAGGCCCAATGTCTAAGAAACACAACCTCTCTTCTGAAAAGTATTAGTGAAGAATCACTTTCTTCCACAAGTAATTCTACCATGTGATCAGCCTCCAAAGAATTTTAGAGCTAAGAGATAGATTAGAAATAGATGGCTCCTTTATTCCCAATCTGCCACAAACTCTCGGAGGCCTAGAGATATTCCGATTGACTAGATTTTTATTTTTATTTTTTTTAAAAATACTATTTTTTTAAATAAATTTGATCATAAAAATATTGATTTTAAAATAAAATTGATTATACATGTTTTTATTTTCAACACCATTATATTATAAATATTTTATTAATAAAATTAAGTTATTGAAAATTAAATATTAACAAAAATTTATTAATCAACTTTTCAGATCAATCCAATGTTTAATCAACTTTTAGAACCAAATCAATGTGGTCCATCAATGATGGATCATATTTTTTTATCAACTTTTGGGATCAATCCAATGATGGACCACATGGTCCATTTTCGAACCAATCCAATATGATTCGAACCACATTGGATTGGTCCAAAAATGAACCATGTGGTGGGTCATTGATGGAGCAAGTGGTCCATGTTGAATTGGTCTGAAAAAGGACCATGTGGTCTATAATTGATGGATATGTGGTCCATTTTCAGACCAATCCAATGTAATCTAGATGAACCACATTGGATTGGTCCAAAAATGAACCATGTGGTCCATCATTGATGGAACATGTGGTCCATGTTGAATTGGTCTGAAAATATACCATGTGATCTATAATTCATGGACCACATTGAATTGGTCAGAAACATTTATCATAAAATCTAATAAGATGGATCTCGAAAATTTGTCTCATCTTAACTTAACTTTCATTCCTTAACTATATTGTAATACAATTATAATTAATTATATTATATTATTATATAGTTAATTATATTTAACATTTATACAAGTATTTCAATAAGGATATCTCGGATGAGATAAATCTCGACTCGTTTATCACACGCACAATTACCTCAAACTCTGGAGGTCCCAATTCCGAAGATCCCGATTGGGGTCACACAAATATATTATATTTTAACATACATATTATAATTTTAAATGGAGAAAGGGTCGGTCTTACCTCAATAATTACATTATAATATAATTATATTCCATTGTATTATATTATAATATAATAAAATCCAATATGTTGCACTCATGCTTAATAAATTTCATTAACATATTTAAAACTCTTGCAGTACGACATCTGATGATTACGGAGATTATTTATGGGTTTATTAACCCTGTTTATCTTGTAAATCACTGGCCCCAAATCATTGCCCAATTCACACACTCCAAACTCTAAAACTCCTGAGGTCTCCCATCTAGTGATCATCAAAGAAATAAGCACGGGTTTATATATATATATATATATATATATATATTTATATTTATATTTATTGAGAAAATAAAAAGAAGATATATTTCTCGCCCTTTAAATTCTTAATAAATAAAAGTACTTAATAAGATTCTCACACTTTAGAAGCTTGGAAAATATTTTTTCTTTGCATAGAAGAGAAGAGATTTTGAACTTCCCATTCCTCACACACCAGATAGGAATTCATAGATTTAATATGTGAATTTCAAATTCTTATTATTCAAATATGAAGTAGTAAAATTTAAGGATTTACTTGAAGTTACCAGTCTTTACCTTCTCTGTGAAATTTATTTAAGAAAATGAAATTATATTTATAAATTCATGTAATTTATTTAAATTGAAATTATTTTCCACGACATTAAATTTTTCTCTTAAATAAAACTTTCCATATTAAAACAATGTTTTACCAAAAATTATTTTCTTCCCTATTTTCATGCCAATATTTTCTAATTTAAGGGAATAGTCACCATTTTTCAAGTCTTTCCCCTTCTTGCAACAAATTTACGATGTAAATCCTAGTAAATTTTCCCTTCCTACCAAATCCTAAGGAAATTTAATGAATCACAATACATCAAATTTTGAAGTTCATTTTATTTAAAATTAAGACATTGGATTTCTATTTCTCATTCTTTTCTTATTATTTAATTTTAAAATAATTTCTCTTTCTTCAACATTTGGTTTATCCTTTTAAGACTAAGCAAAGATCTGAACCTCTCTTAAATTCTCATGCCTTGCATATTTTCCAGATCAGCACTATGTTAGTACTTTGAATAACAAACAAATTACTAATAGCTTATCTTCCAAAACATAAAACAAGTAGAAATCCAACAACAAAATAGGCTTCCCAAGTCTTATTTCAGATTCCACGGCCAGTCAGGCACTCATAGTGACAATTCCACTATCTAAATTAGAATGACAAATTCTTCAAATTACCATCACATGAATTGCCTAATATTAAATAATTTTTTTATGGAAACACAAGACACAGAAAACATTTATCTGATATTTAGAAATCCCTGGAAACTTCTGAAGGGTGTGTCATTTTCCACCCAACCATAGGCACAACTACTCTTGGCGTATTTCACAGCTGACAACCCCCTAGCTAGAGTATGATGTCATGACATGAATTATTCCTTCTACTCAGTAAACATCAATGGATGAGGGTTACTCTCCCACTATCATAGAAACCTGGTAGCCCAATCTACAATTCACCAAGCAAGGGGGCATGTTGTGATTGTTCACTCAATCACTTAAATTCTCCGCAACCCCGTTTATCGGCTTGTTTTGGAGACATTGTGAGTGGTTCCTGAACCTAAAAAATTATGTTCTCTCAGTTCTCTTTAGAACTAGAGAGCTTCGCTTACTCTTCTTCTTTTGAATTGGTCTCCAGACCCATTTGTGTGCATCCTCTCTTCTCTTCCCACGATTTTTCCCCTTTTTCTTGCCTTCTACAATAATATTTTGTGGTCCAATCCCCAAATTCATGGGTGAAATTAGAAAACTTCTAAACGGGTACTTTGCCCATCGTCTCATTGACTCTTGAGGAAGACTTCACAACTACCAGCTACAGATGATTGTTCTAGGTCCGAGCATTTTAAATACAACAGAGTGCTGCCTGACAAGGGTAATCTCAACCATTATTGGTTACCCTCACCATTCCCTCTCATTCCATCATAACATGTATAGTAAATCCCCTTTAACAATTATTCAACATTTTCCGTTTATATTAATAACATAAATATTTACATCACATCCTTAGTAAAGGTTCATCATCTTTCAAAATTCACACATAATAGGTCTATTATTATTTTTGACAATAATATCAATTATGTTTACAAACTGGGGAAATAGGGGTATTACACTATTCCAATAAGAGAGATCAAACAATGTCGTTTTTCAATGCTCCTGAAGCCAAGAGATGAGGGGGATGAAATAAGAATCTTGTTGGAGAGGCAAGTGACCCATGATGTTGTCAGATTGGAAAAGAATATTCTTACCATTATGTGGGATCCAAGTGAGATGCCTTTGAATAAGGGGAAGAGATGCTTTCAAAAGTACCTAGATTTGGGAGTCACCATGTGCCACAGGCCTAGTATCTAAGCAAAACAACCTCTCTTCTGAAAAGTATTAGTGAAGAGTCACTTTCTTCCATAAGTCATTCTACCATGTGATGAGCCTCAGATAATCTTAGAGCCAAGAGATAGATTAGAAATAGATGGCTCCTTTATTCCCAATCCGCCACAAACTCTCGGAGGCCTCATAATATTCCAATTGACTAGATTTTTATTTTTTTGTTTTACAAAAATACTATTTTTTTAAATAAAATTGATCATAAATATTGATTTGAAAATAAAATTGATTATACATGTTATTATTTTCAAAACATTTATATTATAAATATTTTATTAATAAAATTAAGTTATAAATATTGATTATACATGTTATTATTTTCAAAACATTTATATTATAAATATTTTATAATAAAATTAAGTTATTGAAAATTAAATATTAACAAAATTTTATTAATCAACTTTTTAAAGCAATCCAATGTTTAATCAACTTTTAGAATCAATTCAATGTGGTCCATCAATCATGGACCATATTTTTTTATCAACTTCTGGGATCAATCCAATGATAGACCACATGCTCCATTTTCAGACCAATCGAATCACATTGGATTGGTCCAACAATGAACCATGTGGTAGGTCATTGATAGAGCAAGTGGTCCATGTTGAATTGGTCTGAAAATGGACCCTATAGTCTATAATTAATGAAAATATGGTCCATTTTCCAACCAATCCAATTTAATCTAGATAAACCATATTGAATTGGTCCAAAAATGATGGAGCAAGTGGTCCATGTTGAATTGGTATGTGTGGTCTATAATTGATGGATATGTGGTCCATTTTGGGACCAATACAATATAATCTAGACCAACCACATTGGATTGGTCCAAAAATGAACCATGTAGTTGGTCATTGATGAAGCATGTGGTGCATGTTGAATTGGTTAGAAAATGTACCATGTGATTTATAATTCATATACCACATTGAATTGGTCAAAAACATTTATCATAAAATCTAATAAGATGGATCTCCAAAATTTCTCTCACCCTAACTTAACTTTAATCGTTAATAGCGTTAATAACAGAAGTCTAAAAACTGAATTATATATTTTAACAAAAAGTCTTAAAATTGAGTTATACATTTTAACAAGATGGATCTCCAAAATTTCTCTCACCCTAACTTAACTTTAATCGTTAATATAGCAGAAGTCTAAAAACTGAATTATATATTTTAACAAAAAGTCTGAAAATTGAGTTATATATTTTAACATAACTTTATTTAAGTAGCAATATTCAAACTCCAAACGTAAAAAAAAAAGACGCGCAAAGTGCCAAACAAATTCCAACATTGCTGGGAACTCGGATCAGGATCAGAGACGCCCTTCTTAATTTTCTCCGACCTAAGGTGAGATGCAGCAAATCTATAAACACTGTGATTGATATCAGGCCATAGCTTGGGGTGCCTCCGACTTACAAGCTGGAAGGAAATCCTTATCAATTCACTTTACCTTAGGGATTTCTCGTTTCACCCCCAAGAGAGAACCTCGCCAACATTTTAGTTTGCTTGCAATTTCTCTTTGGGTTTCTCTGTTTACAACTTTTGAGCAACAAATGAATGCCCTCTATGGCTTTCTCTGTTTACAACTTTTGAGAGGCAAATGAATGCCCTCAAGTTGTTCAGTACTATACCTGGAATAAATAAATGAAGCCATCAATCCGTATGTGCGCCTGTCTCCAAAATGCCCGAAGGACCACCTTGGCGTTCAGAAAGCAGGAAGAGCCCGCTACATGACAAAACGCACAAATTAAAGGCGGTGGAGGTGTATATCCATCAGAAGTCGTATAGAAACCAATCAGAATTTGGTTTTAAAGAA
>JZKD02S0050065.1:327528-354870 GCA_000966675.3 Picea glauca
ATAGAACTTTGAAAAACCAAACCCTAGCCTTTAGGATTTCACCAAATCTGATTTCTAATGCTGCAAATTAATTTACAGATTTGAAGAACTCCTTAAATCACCCCACAAGATGTTAGAATGATCTTTAAAGAAAAATGAGGTAGAGTTGATTTTCCTTATTAGGGTTCAAGATAAACGTTGAAGCATATAATCTTACCCAAGATGTCTAGAAAGAAAGATATAAAATTATTTTAACAGAAACAATTAGATTTGTATTAATAAAAATTGCAACAGCCTCTCGAGAATGAAGTATTTAGTAGAAATATCCAAAGCATATTACCAACGCTTATCAACTCAGATTCAAAATTCATTGGCCTATATTCCCATCTATCCAATAAAAATGAATATATTCTGAAAAATTGTTGGCATAATAATCGACAAAATCAATACATGATTATGTTGGATTTCGTGATAAACCTATTGTCACCATTGGTTGCGATGTTGATGGAGTCTTTTTTTTTCTTCCCTACTATCGTCCAAACTTCTTTAACAGACGATGGTGCCATTGTTGATCCATCCATCCTCGTATTTTCTTTATCTAAAGGATTTGGTTCCTTTTTTTCCACTACATTAAATTTTTCTCTTAAATAAAACTTTCCATATTAAAACAATGTTTTATCAAAAATTATTGTCTTCCCTATTTTCATGCCAATATTTTCTAATTTAAGGGAATAGTCACCATTTTTCAAGTCTTTCCCCTTCTTGCAACAAATTTACTATGTAAAACCTCTTAAATTTTCCCTTCCTACCAAGTCCTAAGGAAATTTAATAATCACAATACATCAAATTTTGAAGTTCATTTTATTTAAAATTAAGACATTGGATTTCTATTTCTCATTCTTTTCTTATTATTTAATTTTAAAATAATTTCTCTTTCTTCAACATTTGGCTTATCCTTCTAAGACTAAGCAAAGATCTGAACCTCTCTTAAATTCTCATGCCTTGCATATTTTCCAGATCAACACTATGTTAGTACTTTGAATAACAAACAAATTACTAATAGCTTATCTTCCAAAACATAAAACAAGTAGAAATCCAACAACAAAATAGGCTTCCCAAGTCTTATTTCAAATTCCACAGCCAGTCAGGCACTCATACTGACAATTCCACTATCTAAATTAGAGTGACAAATTCTTCAAATTACCATCACATGAATTGCCTAATATTAAATAATTTTTTTATGGAAATACAAGACACAGAAAACATTTATCTGATATTTAGAAATCCGTGGAAACTGTTGAAAGGTGTGTCATTTTCCACCCAACCATAGGCACAACTACTCTTGGCGTATTTCACAGCTGACAACCCCCTAGCTAGAGTATGATGTCATGACATGAATTATACCTTCTACTCAGTAAACATCAACGGATGAGGGTTACTCTCCCACTATCATAGAAACCTGGTAGCCCAATCTACAATTCACCAAGCAAGGGGGCATGTTGTGATTGTTCACTCAATCACTTAAATTCTCTGCAACCCCATTTATCGGCTTGTTTTGGAGGCATTGTGAGTGGTTCCTGAACCTAAAAAATTATGTTCTCTCAGTTCTCTTTAGAACCAGAGAGCTTCACTTACTCTTCTTCTTTTGAATTGGTCTCCAGACCTATTTGTGTGCATCCTCTCTTCTCTTCCCACGATTTTTTCCCTTTTTCTTGCCTTCTACAACAATATTTTGTGGTCCAATCCACAAATTCATGGGTCAAATTAGAAAACTTATAAATAGGTACTTTTCCCATCCTCTCATTGACTCTTGAGGAAGACTTCACAACTACCAGCTTGACTGGTTAAAAGAATTCTCTCAGGCACATGACTGTTCTAGGTCCGAGCATTTTAAATACAACAGAGTGCTGGCCTGACAAGGGTAATCTCAACCATTATTGGTTACCCTCACCATTCCCTCTCATTCCATCATAACATGTATAGTAAATCCCGTTTAACAATTATTCAACATTTTCCTTTTATATTAATAACATAAATATTTACATCACATCCTTAGTAAAGGTTCATCATCTTTCAAAATTCACACATAATAGGTCTATTATTATTTTTGGCAATAATATCAATTATGTTTACAAACTGGGGAAATAGGGGTATTACACTATTCCAATAAGAGAGATCAAACAATGTCGTTTTTCAATGCTCCTGAAGCCAAGAGATGAGGGGAAAGAAATAAGAATCTTGTTGGAGAGGCAAGTGACCCATGATGTTGTCAAGAATATTCTTACCGTTATGTGGGATCCAAGTGAGATGCCTTTGAATAAGGGGAAGAGATACTTTCAAAAGTACCTAGATTTGGGAGTCACCATGTGCCACACGCCTATTATCTAAAAAAAACAACCTCTCTTCTAAAAAGTATTAGTGAAGAATCACTTTCTTCCACAAGTCATTCAACCATGTGATGAGCCTGAGAGAATCTTAGAGCCAAGAGATAGATTAGAAATAGATGACTCCTTTATTCCCAATCCGCCATAAACTCTTGGAGGCCTCACAATATTCCAATTGACTAGATTTTTTATTTTTTATGTTTTACAAAAATACTAATTTTTAAAATAAAATTGATCATAAATATTGATTTCAACATAAAATTGATTATACATGTTATTATTTTCAAAACATTTATATTATAAATATTTTATTAATAAAATTAAGTTATAAATATTGATTTCAAAATAAAATTAATTATACATGTTCTTATTTTCAAAACATTTATATTATAAATATTTTATAATAAATTTAAGTTATTGAAAATTAAATATTAACAAAATTTTATTAATCAATTTTTTAAAGCAATCCAATGTTTAATCAACTTTTAGAATCAATTCAATGTGGTCCATCAGTCATGGACCATATTTTTTTATCAACTTCTGGGATCAATCCAATGATAGACCACATGCTCCATTTATCGAACCACATTGGATTGGTCCAATAATGAACCATGTGGTAGGTCATTGATGGAGCAAGTGGTCGATGTTGAATTGGTCTGAAAATGGATCATGTAGTCTATAATTGATGAAAATATGGTCCATTTTCCAACCAATCCAATTTAATCTAGATAAACCATATTGGATTGGTCCAAAAATGATGGAGCAAGTGGTCCATGTTGAGTTGGTATGTGTGGTCTATAATTGATGGATATGTGGTCCATTTTGGGACCAATACAATGTAATCTAGACCAACCACATTGGATTGGTTCAAAAATGAACCATGTGGTTGGTCATTGATGAAGCATGTGGTCCATGTTGAATTGATTCGAAAATGTACCATGTAGTCTATAATTCATGTACCACATTGAATTGATCAGAAACATTTATCATAAAATCTCATTAGATGGATCTCCAAAATTTCTATCACCCTAACTTAACTTTAATCGTTAATAGCAGAAGTCTAAAAACTGAATTATATATTTTAACAAAAAGTCTGAAAATTGAGTTATATATTTTAACAGAACTTTATTTATGTACCAATTTTAAACAACACGTTACGTGAGTAGCAATATTCAAACTCCAAACGTAAAAAAAAAAAACGCGCAAAGTGGTAAACAAATTCCAACATTGCTGGGAACTCGGATCAGGATCAGAGACGCCCTTCTTAATTTTCTCCGACCTAAGGTGAGATGCAGCAAATCTATAAACACTGTGATTGATATCAGGCCATAGCTTGGGGTGCCTCCGACTTACAAGCTGGAAGGAAATCCTTATCAATTCACTTTACCTTAGGGATTTCTCGTTTCACCCCCAAGACAGAACCTCGCCAACATTTTAGTTTGCTTGCAATTTCTCTTTGGGTTTCTCTGTTTACAACTTTTGAGCAACAAATGAATGCCCTCTATGGCTTTCTCTGTTTACAACTTTTGAGCGGCAAAAGAATGCCCTCAAGTTGTTCAGTACTATACCTGAAATAAATAAATGAAGCCATCAATCCGTATGTGCGCCTGTCTCCAAAATGTCCGAAGGACCACCTTAGCGTTCAGAAAGCAGGAAGAGCCCGCTACATGACAAAACGCACAAATTWAAGGCGGTGGAGGTGTATATCCATCAGAAGTCGTATAGAAACCAATCAGAATTTGGTTTTAAAGAACCAGACGATAGATTATCAAGACTGACAACGGAAGGGATGATGACCAGTACACAATCAGACTGAATCCACTGGTCTGTACGCTCAATATTTGCAATCATAGTATATATATCCAAAGCAGGAAAATGTCTATTTACTCATAAAGAAGAGCAAGAGGAAGAGATGCAATGAAAATGCGTGGAGGAAGGACGAGGAAGAGATGCAATGAGAATGTGTGGGAAGGCTGGCCTGACAACTCCAACACTGATCCATTCGAGGGAGGCGGTGAAATGTCGATGGCGAGATATCTACGGAGGCGATGAAGCTCTAAATCGATTGATGTTAGAGAATTCAGTGGACTGTTGCTTGGAAATCAAAATTTTCGTGCTTTGTCCAAGAGCACGCTTGCCATAATGGTTGGTTGCGGGTGACAGTTAGGAGGACTGCTTATGGCTTGACGAAGTGACAGGATACTCGCATATGAAAAAAAGTGAAGTGAAGACTATTCCTTAAACAAAATAAAAATATGAAGTGACACTTTAGAATCTAAAGCCTTCAAAGATAGTAGTGATAACTATATAAGTATTTGAAAAGCAACCCTAAAAATAGGGTGTGAGGTTGTCTGTCTCATAGGTTATCATAAGCTATTGTTAGTTTAGTAAACGTTAAAATCATTTTCTTTTCTTTCTCAGCCAATTTTTTTTCTTTCTCAGCGTAAGAGAACTTCTAAACTTCCATATTGTTAAGTGTTGGTCTGAAAGTACTATATAAGATGGAATAGTACACAGACTTAAAAAAAATGACGAACAATATACATTCTGTCGAGCAGTATTGAATGTTGTATATACATTGTAGGATCACTTATGCTACTCAGTAAACTGTATAGTATAAACAATGGCAAGCAATATACACTCTTTTGAGCAGTATTGAATGTTGTATATATATTGTAAGATCACTTATTATTCAATGCTACTCAGTAAACTGTATAGTAAAAAAGATGGCCAGCAATATACAGTCTGCTGAGCAATATTGAATGCTGTATATATACATTATAGGATAACTTATTATTCAATGTTACTCAGTAAACTGTATAGTAAAAACGATGGCCAGCAATATACAGTCTGTTGCCCAGTATTGAATGGGGTATATACATTGTAGGATCACTTATTATTCAATGCTTATTATTCAATGCTACTCAGTAGACTGTATAGTAAAGAATTCTATGCCAGTAATATTTTAATTATTTGTTTTTTGATTAAAAAAATGTTAAAAGTGTTTGATTTAAATTAAGTAAAAAAAACACTTTTATAATTGATTTTTTTTAATTTATAAATAAGTAAGCAGCATGGTTATTTCTTCACATATCTGCATTAAGGTATCAATGATGTTAGTAATTATCACGCTAGCAGAATGATGCGATCAAGTTGACACTCAACGGACAATAAAAATAATAGAAACATAAGTTGAAAAAGCTCCATTTGTATTTCTATCCTCTCCCAATATGGCCCTCGATCAAACAATGCATGTCAATTCAGTTTCATTGAATACACTATTATTAGTCATGCTTATTGCTTCAGTGTATAGGTTTTTGGCAGTTGGTCATATCGAGCTTAAGTTTTCTAGAAGTAAATTGTTTAGATGTTTCAAAATTAATCTCAATGTTTAATGTTTTCATTGTCTTGCATCAATTTAACTAAATTGTAACTTGTTGGTTTCAATACATGATGGGGTATCCCAATCTCTTAGAAGCCACCAGGGGGTATCCCAATCGAAGTGAAGTTATCCTTTCAAATAAGTTATTGTTCCACGGAAGATACACTTCAATAGAAAAGAAGAGCATAAACCACCCCAATATAACAAGGGTTAGGAGTTAATTATTCTGTGCTTAGTCTGAAATAAAAGATAACTTCTGCATTAAATACAAACTATCATTGACAATTCCCCTTAGGGTTTCACCAAGATTAGTTAATATGTAATCATGAACTTTGCATAAACTTGTAAGAATATATGGCGATAATTCCCGTTAGGGTTTCACAAGTAAAATATCCCAATTAAATATAATTACAATTATCAACTAGGAGATCAAATTCACAACTAGATACGTTAGATAACCTTGAGAAACAATCTATAAATGAAGTATAAGCTGGAAGAGGGTTAGAATAGAACTTTGAAAAACCAAACCCTAGCCTTTAGGATTTCACCAAATCTGATTTCTAATGCTGCAAATTAATTTACAGATTTGAAGAACTCCTTAAATCACCCCACAAGATGTTACAATGATCTTTAAAGCAAAATGAGGTAGAGTTGATTTTCCTTATTAGGGTTCAAGATAAACGTTGAAGCTTATAATCTTACCCAAGATGTCTAGAAAGAAAGATATAAAATTATTTTAACAGAAACAATTAGATTTGTACTAATAAAAATTGCAACAGCTTAGCCAGAATGAAGTATTTAATAGAAATATCCAAACTATATTACCAGGGCTTATCAACTCAGATTCAAAATTCATTGGCCTATATTCCCATCTATCCAATAAAAATGAATATATTCTGAAAAATTGTTGACATAATAATCGACAAAATCAATACATGATTATGTTGGATTTCATGATAAACTTATTGTCACCATTGGTTACGGTGTTGATGGAGTCTTTTCCTTCTTCCCTACTATCGTCCAAACTTCTTTGACAGATGGTGGTGTCATTTTTGATCCATCCATCCCTGTATTTTCTTTATCTAAAGGATTTGGTTCCTTTTTTTTCTCGGCTTTATCAGTCTCGTCTACCCAACTTTCCAGTGGATGGGAGCTCAGGATAAACTTACTTTCAATTCCCAGATTAGGAGAATCTAAATCCTTTTCTTTTATACGAGGATCAGATCTGTTTGATTCAAAGGAATACCCTAATAAGACACACCTTGGTTGGTTTCAGATCCTTGGTTGTGGAAATCAGACTCGCCATCAATGAGAGAAGCAATATTTTTTGGGGGGTCAATCTCTAGGAGATGATGCAAGGATCGGCTAGGGTTAAAACCTATCCGCGGTGACCAAGCATAGTAGTGGCATCTCTGATTTTGTAGTCAAAATGAATGAGATCTTATTACAAATAGAAATAAATATATAACATTATTCATTCACTAGACAATGAATAAACAATTTTTTTTTGGTTATATATATATATATATATATATATATATATAATTTTTATATTTTACAAAGTAAGAAAGAAAATTATTTTGATTTTAGAATTTTGGTGGTTGGTTGTTGGGAGTTAGAATTGGTTCCTTGTCTCACTTTAGGGATTTATGCCGTCAAGAAGTATTCCCCTATAAAAATTGGTTATCTAAGGATTATGGATTAGAATGAGAGACTAGAACCTTTAGGAAAAATAGTCTCTTGTCTAATCAAGACAACTCATGAAAACCAAATCCCTACAACAAGGTTTTCCCCATGGGAATATCCTTCACCAACAGGATCAATTATAACTTAAATACAATTCTTAAAACCCTTGCCAAGGAACCAAGAGAAAAAAAAGTCAAAGGATTAAGTATTTACCCAAGTTAAAAAGAGAAGAAGGAACAAACACTAGAACATCTCATGTCCAAGTAGTTAAGTAACTCCTCCAATGGATCAATATTGATAGATTTGTAGTAGATTTAGACATTCAAAATAATATATTTGATGAAGCAAGAAAAATAACCAAGAAAGAGAGAGATCCAAGAAATATATTCTATTAGAAGGCTTGTAAAATGATCTCCAACAATTCACAACTATTTGGAATGAGAGGATAACCTCTATTTATAGAGGAGGCTTCTACATCCATATCATTTATTATTAATTAATTTTCCTTAAATTTATCTTAGGAGACTAAGAAAGGAGACTTGTCATCCACACAAGTAAGGAGACCTAAGTCAAAACCCTCATGCAAGAGGAAAATCATGCAATAGAAACATCCAAGGAACATCCCACAAACAATGGAGCCAATTTATTTTTCAAGGGCAATGTTCCATCAAAAGAGTGATATGGAGGCATGAAACAAGGTAGGGTATCCTCCCAAGAAGGAAAGGCTCCAACTTTATTCTCCTCTAATTGGAACAAAAACATGAAAACTATTTTATGGTTCATCCCACTTCCGGTCAGGTGGTCTACTAGACGGTCGGTCAAATAATCGATTATAATTTGAAAACATTCATTTGATTGATCGGCCAATTGAGCATTCTACTACGTGTTGGACAACTATATGATCGAGTTTACTTGGTAAGTTGACTGGCCAATGCAACAATGCAGATTTTTTGAAATCCATTCCAACCACCTATTGGTGTAGATATGCAACAAGGGTGAGTAGATGTATAAAATTTGTGGTTGTGTCAAAGTTACAAACAAAGGTGGGTGAGAAGACAAGAAACCATAGTGCTCTTTTAATTAAATTTCTTTAGATCTATGCTATTCAAAAATAGAAAATACATGCAACAAAAATTATACCTTAATAATAGAAGATAAAAAGAATCAAGATGATGTATAATACACAAATAACTAAGGTATAAAATAAGATACACCTATGAAAAGACCAATGAAGAATAATGACTCCTAGTGGCCCCTCTATGGGAGGGTTTTTCTTTCTTTCCCAGATGTGTGGTAGCACAGGATAGACTTCTCCTCTTGGATGAGAGTAGCTATGGCGAGATGGACCTAAAAGGTCAATGGAAATTTTGGCAGCATCAATGTACTTCCATGAAAAGTCATATGGAAATGGTATAGAACTCTTTGTTTCATAGGGAAAATAGTTTTATCCTTGATATGGTCAAAATAAGAAAATATTATATTTAACGATTGAATAAATTTTAACCACTAAATTGACTTTTTCCTTTAATTTAAATAAAATAAAGAGGGGAAAAATCATAAAAGGGGATTATGGTTTTAATTAAGTGAAATAACTTAGGAAAAAGGGTTTCCATAAGTTATGCAAGGGAATAATAGTGTGAAAGTGTGTATGAAAAGTGATACATGGACTATGATGGTTCATATCGGTAAGGATTAACCTTTTTGGATAGATGTGTGAATAAATGGTGATAACAGATACCCCCTGTTGGACACAGACCCATTCTGGGGAAAAGGCTATTTTTGGGGAGAGAAGCACAAAGGGAAGAAAGGACATCTAGAAGGAAAAGCAGCACGTGCTAGGGAAGCATGCAAGGCATGCATGCAAGGGAGACCTAACTACATTAGGGTTAGGGTTTTTTCAATATATTGTAATGGTTGATGAGCCAAGAAGGAAGAGAAGTAGTACTTAGGAGGTCTAAGAGGAGGATACTTGAGTTGGATAGATACAAAAATAGATTAGTAGTACCTAGGAGGTAGAGAGTCTAGAAGTTGTAAGGTTTGTAAGAACTGCAACATTTTGTAAGCTGGTGAGGTAGAGAATAATTGAGAAACTCTATCCTGAGGGTTGGATCATAGGCTGAGGAGCCTGGTGTGATCTAGTCAGCCTCACAGGGATCAGGAAGCATGTCGAGATTGTAAGATCCAAGACTATAAACGCGTGCAAGGCGACATATTGTTGAGACATACTAAAGATCTTGAGAGCCAAATATTTGTGGGCGTAGCCGAGGAAGGGGTGAACCATGGTAAATATTGTGTTATGTGACTGAATGTATGCATCTCCATTGTTGTTAAGGATTAAATGCTAGATGAATGAATGAGGGAAGTAGTTAGATCTGATACTCCACATGCATGAATAAGAATGAATGTTTTAATCAAGAGGTTAGACTAAATAAATAAATATCACAAGGTACAACAAAAAATCTCCACTCATTCCTAGGATCCAAGCGTCTAAGTATTGCATCCCCCCATAGAGTTATCTTGGGTGAGGCTATGCAGTACACCCTATGTGTTGTGTTTCCTTCTGGTTTACCAGGGGGTCGATAGTTTTAGAGGTATTTTGTTGGAATTTTGTTAAATTTGAACCTGGGTCAAATTATGATACTAAGGTAATATCAAGGTAGATAACTGATAAAGTAGAATAGAACCCAAAAAATGGTTTTGTTTCCAGTTGGAACATGATGGGACTGAGTGAATGAGATATGTTGAAGAAGCATAAAAAGAATGTCAAATCTAAAGAAAAGACGTTAAGAGAATGAAAATATAAAAGGCGATGTTGAGACCATGGAACCCAACGAAGGTAGAGATAGAGAGCTCATTGAAAACAATGGAGCTGGAATTTGCACAGAAAGATAACATAAACCTGAATTAACACCGCGCAAATATCTGGACAAGTACGTATTCAATGACTTGCATGAAGTATTTTTATGTGATTTCTTGCATGTGTTGCAGGAGCGGATATTAAGGTTTAAATAAAACCATCCTACAAATCGGATTAGACAGATAGAGTGGAATCCTGTAGAGATCACATAGTTACAACGAGTTGAAATAAATTTATGTGTGCAGTAGATTTCTGGTTAGACAACATTGTTGCAGGATTTATCACAGAATTCGTAGTAGATATGACAAAGTATTACAACCCAGAAGAACAAGAGTTCTTGAAGGGACCTCGAGGTAGGTATATCATATCTCTATATACTTCCATTAAGATATTACTATATAACAAAGGTGAAATGACAATGGCCTCATACAACTAAACTTCTCTATGTGCATGGGGGAAGCGGGGAAGCACTAATAGAAGAAGGAGAAATGGAGGGAGAAATGGATAAAGGAAAGAAGGAGGATGCCTTGGACCCAATCCTGATGGAGGAAGACTGAATCATGCATATCATGGAAAAAGATAGAAGAACACATAGTGGAGTGCCCTACCAATATAAGATGAACACCAAGAAGAGTGTCATAGCCGTGAGGGAGGGCTTGGAAAGTGATGAATAAGAGGTATAGGATCTCCAAGTTGTGGATAAGATTGAGGAAATCATGCACGTGACATATGAAAGGAAGACAAGAGGTCAAAGATTAGGAACAAAAGGAAACACTCCTATCCATATCAGTGTCAGTGTGGAACCCATAAACCCATGTGCGACTAATACACCAATAAGAACACCACCATTTATACAACCAAATTTCGAGAGAAGGAAGATAGTAGGAAGTACATATACACAGGGAACAACAACTGGGGGAACCAGTTTAGGAAGCATTAGTCAAGTATCTACACTGCGTGGAGGTAGTAGTTTGAAATTCAGGATGGTAGGACATGATCCCACCATCAAGTTACCAGAATTCAAAGGAGAGGCGTCGGAGGACACTGAGAAGCAATTGTTCATTTGTGAAAAAATTTGGGAACGAAAATAGATCATAGATGAGGACACTAAACTTGCGCACTTATCCATCGAGCTAAGAGATCGTACACTGGATTGGTACATGAGATTAGTTGCAAACAGTACACCAGGGACAACCAGAATGATTGTGGATATTAAAAAATCTATTGAAAAATGAATTCCAAAAGCCTAGCTCATATAATCAATACATGAATGAGATGATAGAGGTTGACAAAAACCAGGAGAATCTGACCAGATATTCAAACAATTGAAGGGAAAACTAAAGTATGTCAGGACATATATGCAACATAGGAATCTATTTTTCAATTCACTACTCACACACTTGAAGTACCCCTTGTGACAACAAAAGTTTCAGAACCAGGCAGATTCTCTATAGGAAACCCTACAACTAGAAGAGAACCAATATCATAAGACAAATCCATATATAGAGGAGTTGAAGGAGGATATGAAGAACTTAACATTTCAGCTAAACTAGAACAAGGGTAAGGACAAAAGTGAATATGTTTTGCGTACCACATGTAGGACAGAAGAACACCATAAGAATGAATTCCCAACATTCACACAGTACATGGAAACATCACCTCGAAACCCTTTGCCGACATGAGGACTATGGTGTGAGATCAGTAAGAAACATGGGTATGATCCATATCACTATCCAATGATGCAGAAATACTAGACAGTACCTAAGAGTTCATATTGCAGCTTTTGTAAGTCAATAGGACATGATGACAAATATTGCAGGACCATGGACCTGATGAGGGAAATAAAATCAGATGCTTACAGGGTGCAGGAAGAAATGACGACTAAGTAAGCTACACCACATTTTAACCAAGTACCATCCCCATATAACAATTCACAACAACAATATAACACTATGCATACACAACACAATACCACATAGCAACACTATAACCCCACGCAGTATAACCAGGATCCCCAGTACAATGCACTGTGAGGAGATCGAGTTGGATATAGTGGTGGAGGAAGAGGAAGATGAGGCCTTGGAAGAGGTAGAGGACCAGTGATATTCCAAAACTGTCAACAACCAAGACACTATGCAAGAGAATGTCCACTTCCACCTGTGACATGTATGTATTGTCACACATCAGATCATGACACAAAATACTATCCCACACTATTGGGGAAGATTGAGGAAAAAATAAATATGAACAATAAGAATGTTCAGTGGATTTCAGTGGAAGCAAGGGATGATGAAAGAAATATGAACATAGTTATGCATGGAGGAGCTAAGAGAGGAAACGATGCAGTAAGATAAGATCCAACACAACACCAATGAGTGAAGAAGAATGTCGAACCGTAGAAGCAGTTTGATGCACATAATGAAAAGGAGATATTCAAGTAAGAAAGGAAAGAATTCTTGAATCCAGACATTGCATCAACATAAACTGCGCATCATAATCAGGAAGTAATAATGTACAATATGCCTCCATCACTGGATCACACTAATGAAGAACAACACCTAGGACAAGTAAGTGTGATTAAGGATTTTCTGCAATCCTGTGTTAAACTACTAAATGAACCATCATTTGTTAAAGTTTTACAAAATATGTTAGAAATATGTATCACATAGGTAGAGGGAAATCTAGAATAGAAAATAGTTAATCATCTACATAAAAGGAGGAGAACAAGCAGAGAATTCATACTGAGCACCAACATTGGAGATTTCAACATGGGAGATATTATATTGGATTTAGGATCCGAAGTAAATGTGTTACCCAAGAAGAAATGGAAATGTATGGGAGAGCCCACATTAGGATATTCACCTGTTCCGCTGAAACTATCAAATCAACATAGAGTTATACCAATTAGGAGGCTAAAGGGGGTGATAGTAGATCTAGATGGAGTGCGCACTAAAGACAATGTTTAAGTGATAGAGATAGTGGATGGTAGGAAACCTTATCTGACATTTCTTGGCTTGAATTGGGTGTTTGAAAATCATGACATAATCAACTTAAATATGAGGAAGATGACATTCAAGTCAGGAGAATACAGAGTCATTGCACCATTAGATCCATAAGAAGGGGAAAGGTTTTTAGAACCCACTTGTTTAGACCTGAAGGAAATTAACCAATTGTACAGAACCAGCACGCGAGAATAAGATTACATGAATCCAACTATAGATGGGGTATTCAGTTGGAGAAGTATCACGTCATGCACGCCAGACTTAGATACGACGTTGGAGAATTGGCAATAGAGGTTACATGAAGTATCCACAAAAAGATGTGCAATAATAGGCCGTGCAGTAAGATGGGTAGGTACAAATATAAGAGAACCTCCCAGCTTCCATGGGATGACTAAATTAGAAGTGTTCTTAACAAGATATGAAGATGAAGTGTTATAAAATTAGAGGATCTTAGCTCTGGATATAACACTCAAGAAAACACTTGCAAGATGGTGGGGTGTGTTGGCATGGATTTAGACAGAGGCAGAGTATGTGTGTTTGTCATTGATGGAAAAAATCAGAATGATTAGCAGAGAAATGATGGAATGGAAATGGAAATATCAACTGTGAAGATCAACAATGAACATTGGATCTCATTTAGAATCCACGACGATCATCATATATGAATTCAGAGAGGAGTAGCATGCAGTAGATAAGAATAGATCTCGGGCATTAGATCTGAGCACGTGGTCTGACTATTGTTGGATCCAGAAGAACCTAGACATTCTTTATAGAGCAAGGAGAAGAAGGCTTACAAAATCCTAAAAGAAGGAGGATCGTTCATCTTTGGGAGGGACACGTAGTTACAAATCAACATTTCGCTGACTAGGAGGTCAAAGGAAGGAGTGCTCTAACCTCTTGAACTTGCGATATGCAAAATCGTGAAATAATCTTAGCTGTTGGATCGAGGATTGATCTAGAACGTTGATCAAGTACGATGAAGCCTTAACAATTTGTGAAATGATCCTAGTCTTTGAATCTAGAGGACACATGGCAAGCGATTGGCATTTCGTTGAATGAGAGGTCAAAGGCATGAGGTGCTCTATCCTTCCAACTCACAAAATATGAAATCGGGATATAATATGAGTCGTTGGATCAATATTTAATCTTTTCCATCAGATCTAGGAGGTAGATCATGACAGACCACGTCAGCAAGGACAGGTGGCAACCTACGTTAGCAAGGACATGTGGTATGAGCATATAAGGACAAGTGTCATACTGATTCATCTTTTCAGGCCACTGGAAATCACAATTCTGAGTGACACGTAGCAACCACTCAGCTTATTACTCGTCATTGAGTGACACAAGAATGACGTCACTCCGAGAGTTTAGTTTTGGGATTTTTAGCATCAATTCTCCCCCAAAATACCAAAAGTTGAAGTTCTGGGATGAAGGATAGCTGCTGAATCGTTGATCTAACCCCATTTCATAGTTTTAGATACCTGGAGATGGAGGAGTCAAAGACACTAACGGAAAGAATGTCGAAATGCAAAATTGCAAAATGCCTTTTTCGATTAGGCCTGTGGTCACAACCAAGGTCACCTTGTCAAAGGTTTAAGGGAGGAGCTAGCATGCAGCTAAGCTCCATTTCAGAGATCACGACTTGAAGAGTTGAGATGCCTCATCTCCAGATTCCCAAATTCTGAATTGCGAAAGAGCCTTATGGATAAGTGCTTGGTCATTGCCAATGGTCACATGAATAGAAGGAGCTAGCGTAGCTAGGATCCATTCTCGGTATCGAGAATTCCATAGGAACGATTCAAGGAGACTCACAGGAGAATCCCCAAAACGCGAGTCACAAAAGAGCCTTATAAAGAGGCATTTGGTCACCACCTTAGGTCACATGCGAAAGGAAAGGTGAAAGGTGCCAAAGGCATAAGGCTGGAGAGGTTCACAGTGTAATTTCTAAAAATCAATGATGGTTTTTACCAGAGGATTTGTAGAGACTGAAGGGTGATCGCCAGAGAAGGCGAAGAGTCTCGAGTTAACTGCCAAAGGAATGAAGATTGTTCGTAGAGGCAATTGACAGATGGAAGAGAGTTGGAGCCTATAATTATAAGAGAGGGAATGAGCTCAATAGTGACAAATAAGACAAAGAGTCTTGACTACTGGAGAGGCTAAGGAATCACATCATAACACCCAATGATGATGAATTCATGGAGAAATGCCAGAGAAGATGAAGAGTTTCGATGATGATCAGGACAAGAGTAGATGTGAGATAGGTATGTAGAATATGGAGTGAGACAGGGCATGGTACTGGGCATGTAGGAAGCAGTAGGTGCACAGAGAGTATAAAAACACAGAATATATAGGGGATGGTGTGGCTATTGGGAGTGATGCATGCATGTAGAATCATGAGGTGTAGGAGATGAAGCATAGAAGAACAAAAGAACAGAGATGCATATCTGTGAGAAGAGGAGAAAGCCAAGGTGTGCATGCTGAGACAGAGGAGAAGATCGAAAAGATGAAGAGGATGCAAGCAGGAAGACACTGATGCAGTCAGAGCAGAGCAACATAGCATAACAATGATAAGCTTGGTAAGCCAATGACAACTATTGAATCACTGTAATAAATTCACAGAAATCAAACTTTATATCTCAAGGTGGTAGGGAGGTGCTAGGGAGGACTGTTGTCCTCAGATTTCCAAGTAGGTGCTTGAACACAGAGATTTGTAGCTTCCATCTGGTTCCAGCCAGAGAAACCAAGGTGGCAGGGTGGTGCAAGGGAGAACATTGGTTCTATGATATATAGGTCGGTGCTTGTATGAATGGAAGTTGGTGCTTCCATCCAGTTGGTGCTGGAACACTTAGGGAGTTGGTGCTTCCTTATAGTGGGTGCTAGAGAAACCAGAGAGTTGGTTCTCTCAGCAAGTAGCAGCTTGCAAAACAGAGGCGATAGCCTCATTATGAGTTGGTGTTCATAAGCATGATAATGTATAGAATGTAAAGATTAATTATCATATAAAGAAGAAGAGGTTTTTACCCTTCATGGGTTTCCTTGGGAAATATCTGTCTCTGTGTATTTCATGTGTGTGAATGATGTTGAATTTTCTATTGCTTACTTCCCTACATTATTATAGTCATCATTAAGTGCTCTGTAAAGAGTTTAAAATAAGCATAATTTCTTAAGCTCGGTAACAACTGATTCACCCCCCCTCTCAGTTGTCGAATAATTGGTATCAGAGCTGGCCCCTTTTATCTAAGGGTAGATCTGAGAGCTTAAACATGTCAATCCATGAAGGAACTTCAGCCAATAAGGCCCCTCTATTCAATGGAACAATTTTTTCGTTCTGGAAAGTTCGAATGAGAACCTACATAATGGATTTAGGTGCATATGTCTAGGATGTGGTCGATACTGGTTATGTAAAGCCAGTTGTACTAGCTAATAAGGATGACAAGCTAGAATTCAGATTCAATGCTAAGGCTGTGAATGCTATCTTGAGTGGGCTTGCAGAAGAAGAATTTGTAAAAGCTATGCACCTAGAAACTACCAAGGAAATGTGGGACAAACTCATTAGCAGTTATGAAGGTAATGAGAAGGTAAAGGATGCCAAGCTTCAAACCTACAGAGTACAATTTGAATAGATGAATATCAAAGAGGATGAAACTGTTGGAAAGTACTTTCTGAGAGTTGAAGAACTGGTAAATGCAATGAAAGAGCTTGGTGAAAAAATTGAGGAACCTTCTTTAGCTCAGAAAATTTTGAGATCTCTACTAGATAGGTTCAACCCGAAGGTCTCTGCTATAGAAGAAATTAATGATCTAAAATCCTTGGATTTTGATCAACTTATAGGAATTTTGACTTCATATGAAATGAGAATAGTTAAATATAAACCCACCTCCAAAGAAGCATCATTTAAGGTAGACAAGAATGAGGATTCTGTGCCTGATGAAATTGAAGCAAAATTTGTGAGAAGACTGAAGAAGGGATCAGAAAAATCCAAAGGTAAACTGCCTTTCAAATGTTTCAACTATGGTAATATAGGTCATTTTGCAAATAAATGTCCTCACACAAAAAGGATCAAACATATGATGGTGAGGAGAAGCATAAACACAGAAATTTCTTTAAAGAGAATAATTTTAAGAAGAAAAGTCTTTGTGTAAACAATGATGATGATCCTTTAGATGATGAAGACAATGACTTCTCTATTGAAGATAAAATAAATGACTTCATACTTATGGACAAAGCATATTATGATAATAAAAGCATAGGAAGTGATGCTAATGAATAAGAAGACGTGGTTGACCTGGAAGGAGAACTGATCAGTGAACTATAAGAGCTTGACAGACTCGGAATTAAGACGAGAAAGAGAAAACAATTGTTGATACAATTCAAGAAAGGAAGTAAAGAACCTGATGAATACTTTTCCCTACTAAAAGTGGAATTAGAAGAGGCAAATAAAATCGAAGACATTCTGAAACAACAGTTATCATAAAATAAGGAAATATGTGAAGCTCTGGAGGAAGAAGTAGTGAAAACTAGGAAAGAGATGGAGAAGTTTCAAGCCTTGTATCATTAGAATCTATCAAGTATCAAAGCCTCAGAAGAATTGGCCACCAATCTGAATTAGCAAAGAAACCCAAAGTTGAAAACAGGTCTGGGTTATGAAGAGGGATCAAGTAGTGATCAACCAAGCAACAATGAACCCGTCAAGTTTGTCAAATCTACCATCTATGACAACAAAAAACCTGTAGAAACAAAAGAAGGTAATCAACTACCCAGGAGGAGTAACGAAAGAGGCACTAGAACTAAAACTATAGATCAGAGAAATAATGTACTCTATGTTCAAAGAAAACATCAGCATGGAAGAAATCAACCTTCTCAAAGAAGACAACCATTTTCCAGGTACCAACATTTTTTCTATGGGTATTGTTTTTTTTGTTCTAACTTTAATCATAAAGCTGTAAATTGTTCCTTAAAATTGAGATATGAGCAATCAAGACATTCAAGGTATATATACCTGCCAAAACAAAGAATGAGACATCCAAGTAATAAACCACCACATACTACAAATCACTTGATGGATGGGAAAAGGACATAGGTTAAGCATAACAATCGTTATGATCCTTTATTCAACGAACTAGAATGTTACATTTGTCATAACTATGGACATAAAGTTGTTGATTGTTTCTTAAGGAACTATGAACTAGATTTGAATTCCCCTGCTGAAAATGTCAAGGTTTGGAAGAAGAATGAATGTGACAAGTGTGGATTAGTGTTGTCATATCAAAGACAAAAGAACCCTTGGTATATATACAATGGATGCTCCAAACATATGATGGGAGACAAAGGTAAGTTTCTATCTCTAAGTGAAAGCAAATCAAGAAACGTAACCTTTGGAAATGATGCTCCGGGTAAAATCAAGGGTAATGAGATGGTGAGTTTAAGTAATGGAAAAGGAAAAGCCCAAGATGTTCTTCTTGTAGATGGGTTGAAACATAATATGCTCAGTGTAATTCAAATGTGTGACAAAGGATGTGAAGTGGTGTTCACTTCCAAGGATTGTAAGATAAAGTCTGTAAACTCAGGAAAAGTGGTGGATAAAGGCATAAGGACAGAAAATAATGTATATGTGATGAAATAAGATAGAGAAAAATGTCATCTAAGAAATAATGATGAGGGTTGGTTATGGAATAAGAGATTTGGACATCTAAACTTTGATCACTTAATGAAGCTCAAAAATCTTGAGGCAGTAAAAGATCTTCCAAGAATATCAAAGCCACAAAATTCTGTGTGTTAACCCTGCCAAATAGGAAAGCTTACCAAGACATAGTTTAAATCCAAGATCTCTACTTCAATAGAGAAACCACTCCAACTAGTTCATATGGATTTATGTGGACCATCAAGATAGGAAGGCATAGGGAAAGAAAACTAATTCATGTTGATCATTGATGATTACTCCAGACTTACTTGGGTTTCCTTTCTCAAGGAAAAAGATGAAGCATTTGAGAAATTTAAAATATTTAAGGCTTTAACTGAGAATCAAACAGGAAAGAGGTTAAAGGAAGTAAGATCAGACAAAGGAGGTGAATTTATGTCAAGTGAGTTCAAGGAATTATGTGATAAACATGGGATCAAGAGAGTATACACAATCCCAAGAACTCCACAACAAAATGGAGTAGTTGAGAGGCAAAATAGAATAGTGCAGCAAATGTCCAGATCAATGATGAATGAGAAGAACATTGGTCAAACCTACTGGGTAGAAGAAATACACATATCATTCCATGTTCTTAACAAAGCCCACCTTAGACCACACACCAAAAAGGCACCTTATGAACTGTGGTATGGGAGACCTGCTTCAATCAAACACTTCAAAGTCTTTGGGAGTAAGTGTTACATAAAGAATAATGATGAGAAACTTGGCAAGTATGATGATAGGGATGATGAAGGCATCTTCTTAGGGTATGATACAAACAATAAAGGATACAGATGCTATAATAAGAGGTTGCATAGATTGGTTGATTGTATTGACGTACAAGTTGATGAAGGAATCCCAGAAAGAGAGGTGAACAATACTRAATCAACAACAAAGGATATAGATGAAGTTGAAGCTGAACAGGTCCAAGAATCAGAACAAGAAGACTCTGAGCCAGATGAAGATGCAAATATTCAGACATACTCAAATCAATAGACAACATCAAATTCCTCATCTAGAATCACTTAAAAGAATCATCCCACAAGTCAGATAATTGGTGAAAAAGACAAAGGTGTACAAATCAGGAGAAAGATAATAAAAAACACTAAACAATCAAATATAGCCTTCATATCCATGTTGGAACCCAAGAATTTTAATGAAGCCAGCAAAGATGACCATTAGGTTAAAGTCATGAATGATGAACTTGAAAAGATTGAGAAAAGAAATACGTGGGAGATGGTCCCTAGACTTGAAGGTAAAAATATCATTGGTTCCAAATAGATATTTAAGAATAATTTGAATGAGTAGGGACAAGTTGTTAGGAACAAAGAAAGATTGGTTTGTAAAGGCTATGCTCAAATAGAAGGACTAGATTTTGATGAAACATTTGCGCCCGTAGCAAGATTAGAAGCTATCGGAATATTTCTTGCCTATGCTTGTCATAAAAGGTTTAAAGTCTATCAAATGGATGTCAAGTCAACTTTTCTAAATGGATATTTAAACGAAGAATTATATATGGAACAACCATAGGGTTTCAAATTATCTGATAACCCTGACTTTGTATGCAAGCTAAAGAAATATTTATATGGGTTAAAACAAGCCCCTCATTCCTGGTATCAAAGATCGGATACGTATCTCCAAGACAAAGGGTTCAAGAGAGGAACAATTGACAACAATCTATATATCAAAACATAGGGTAATGATTTTCTCATCGTGTTGGTCTATGTAGATGACATCATCTTTGGATGTTATAATGATTCATTGGTACAATGGTTTGCTTTTGCCATGGAGTCTGAGTTTGAAATGTCTACGATAGGTGAAATGCCATTTTTTCTTGGTCTGCAAATTACTCAGAGATATGAAGGAATGTTCATTTCTCAAGAAAATTATCTAAGAGAAATGTTGAAAAGGTTTCAAATGGAAGATTCTAAACCTATGGGCACACCTATGGTTACTAGATGAAAATTAAGAAAGGATGATGACTCACCTGATGTTGATCACAGTTCATATAGGTCAATGATAGGTAGCCTGTTGTACATCAAAACATCTCATCCAGACATAATGAAAGATGTTGGAATGGTAGGAATATATCAGTATACACCTAAACAAAGTCATTTGCTAGCTGTCAAAAGGATATTCAAATATCTGAAAGAAACAATGAACTATGGCCTATGGTATCCTAAGAATCAGAATTTTCAATTATCAGTCTACTTAGATGTTGATTGGGCTAACTACATTGATGAAAGGAAAAGCATGAGTGGAGGTGCATTCTTCTTAGGAGATTCTCTAGTAGTGTGGTTGAGAAAAAAGAAAGGTTCCATTTCTTTATCAACTACAGAGGGAGAATACATCATTGTTGATACTTGTTTCACTAAGGTATTATGGATAATACAGACACTTGTAGACTTGGAGGTAAAATATATTGCACCGATCCAAATTCATTGTGATAACACAAGTGCCATAAGTGTGTCAAAGAATCTTGTATTCCATTCCAAGGCCAAGCATATTCCCATAAAATACCATTTTCTGAGAGAGAAGGTCACCAATCAGATTGTTTAGGTCCATTACATTCCAACAACAGAACCAAGTGCAGACATATTTACTAAACCCCTAGCCAAGACACCTTTTGAATATCTCCTCCAAAACTTGGGTGTCATCCTGTCTCACATCTAAAGAGAATACATCCTATTACGGGGATTTTGTGTTGGTTGAATATCTGATACCTTAGAAAAATTACCACAACAACTCAGGGGGAAAAGAACAACATGACTAGATACTAAGGATGGAGATGATGGAGATCGAGGTCTAAGTAGAATAGAGAAGCTATTCAGGGTTTCCATCAATGCCAAAGGGGGATATTTTTGGCATGGCTTCAGACAGAGGCAGAGTATGCGTGTTTGTCATTGATGGAAAATATCAGAACGATTAGCAGAGCAATGACAACATGGAAATGGCATGATCAACTATGAATATCAAAAGTGAACATTGGATCTCATTCAGAATCCCTGATGACCGTTAGATATGAATTCAGAGAGGAGTAGTGTGCATTAAATGAGAATATATCTCAGGCGTTAGAACCGAGCATGGGGTATAGCCATCGTTGGATACAGGAGAACCTGCACATTCTTTATAGTGCAAGGAGAAGAAGGCTTACAAAATCTAGAAATAAGGAGGACCGTTCATCTTTATGAGGGACACATGGTTACATATCAACACTTCGTTGACTGAGAGGTCAAAGGAAGGAGTCCTCTAACCTCTTGAACTCGTGACATGCGAAATCACGAAATAATCTTAGCCGTTGGATCAAGGATTGATCTAGATCATTGGTCAGGCACGAGGAAGGATCGTGAATTTGCAAAATGATCATGACTGATGAAGCTAGAGGACACATGGAGAGCGATTGGCATTTTTCTGACTAAAAGGTCAAAGTCACGAGGTGCTCTATATTTCCAACTTGCAAAATGTGAAATCGCAATATAATCTAAGCCGTTGGATCAAGGTCTAATTTGGGTCATAACATATAGGAGGTAGATCATGACAAACCACATTAGCGAGGACAGGTGGAAACCTACGTCAGCAAGGACACGTGGCACAATCGTATAAGGACAAGTGCTAGATTGATTCAACTTTTCAGGCCACTAGAAATCACAATTCTGAGTGACACGTGGCAACCACTCATCTTATGACTTGTCATTGAGTGACACAAGAATGACGTCACTTCCGGAGTTTAGTTTCAGGATTTTTAGCATCAATACTCCCCCAAAATCCTGAAATATGATGTTTTGGGATGGAGGATAGCCATCCCATCACCACTAAGCGTGAACCATTGATTTGACTCCATTTCGAAGTTTTAGATACCAGGAGATGGAGGAGTCAAAGACACTAAAGAAAAGAATACCGAAATGCAATATCACGAAATGCCTTTTTCGATTAGGCTTGTGGTCACAGACAAGGTCACCTTGTCGAAGGTTTAAGGGAGGAGCTAGCATGCAGCTAAGATCCATTTTGGAGATCATGACTTGGAGAGTCAAGATGCCTCATCTCCAGATTCCCGAATTGTGAATTGCAAAAGATCATTATGGATAAGTGCTTGGTCATCACCAAGGGTCATGTGAATAGAAGGAGCTAGCGTAGCTAGGCTCCATTTCAAGTATCGGGAATTCCAGAAGAAGGAGTCAAGGAGACTCACGGGAGAATCCCCGAAACGCGAGTTGCGAAAGCACCTTATAAATAGCCATTTGGTCACCACCTGAGGTAACATATGAAATGAAAGGTGAAAGGTGCCAAAGGAATAAGGTTGGAGAGTTCGCAGTGTAACTACTATAATTCATTGATGGTTTCTGGAAAGGGACTTGTAGATACTGAAGGGTGATCGCCAGAGAAGGCGAAGAGTCTCGAGGTAATTGCCAGAGGAATAACGACTGTTCATAGAGGTGATTGATAGATGGAAGAGCATTGGAGCCTGTAACTGCAAGAGAGGGAATGACCTCAACAATGACAGAGAAGATGAAGATTCTTGATTGCTAGAGATGCTAAGGAATCTCATCATAACTCCCAGTGATGACGAATGCATGGAGAACCACCAGAGAAGATGAAGAGTTTTGATGATGATTAGGACATGAGTAGATGTGAGATAGGTATGCAGAATATGGAGTGAGATAGGGAGTGGTATTGGGCATGTAGAAAGTTGTAGGTGCACAAAGAATATAAAAACACAAAATAGATAGGGGATGGTGTGGCTGTTGGGAGTGATGTATGCGTGTATAAGCATGAGGTGTAGGAGATGAAGCATAGAAGAAGAAAAGAAAAGAGATGCATATATGTGAGAAGAGGAGAATGTTGAGGTGTGCATGTTGAGACAAAGGAGAAGATCAGAAAGCTGAAGAGGATGCAAGAAGGAAGACATTGATGCAGTCAGAGCAGAGCAGCATAACAGAACAATGATAAGCCTGGTAAGATAATGAGGATAACTAGTAGGAGGACACTCAAATATGTCTAACAATGTCAGTGAGGTTGGCTAACAAAGAGGATCACAAGACAATATCATCAAATAATTCCAATGGGTATGATTAGGAGGAGAGATTCAAACCAGTAGTCCACACCTGTAAATCATAAAGTGGATGGACATGGACTAGAAAACATTGTCACTCTGAAGAATTTCTATGAGACTACCTTAGAGGATGAAAACAAGGACTATGACCCATAAGAAAGTCAATGAGGATGACAAGGGAGATGTCATCAATGACTATCATTTCTAAGAATGTCAGTGAGGTTGGCCACGAAGGACACATGACCCAAAGGGATCCCTCTTAAGTTTGATAAAGAGGGAAACCATATCAAAGGTTCCTCGTGATAATGATGATGGGGATGGTCAGGAGGAAACCCAAGTGACAAGAGACCTAACAATAATATCCCTTCATATAATTCCTAGGAGGCTAGTTTGGAGGGAATCCAAACAAAATGAGGAATTTTGAGAATTTCTATGGGGTTGGTCATGAGGTATCTAGAGGAAAGTGAAACCTTATTGGGAAATTTGATGAGGCTGGCTAAGAAGGAGACACACAAAAGGATACCTCTTGACAATTCATATGAGGTTGGTCAAGAGATATCCAAAAAAAGGGGTCCACTGGATAAAGCCAATGAGGTTGGTTAGGAGGACACCCAAAATATTGAAATTGATACCATGGGGACTCTCCAGGAAATGTCAATGGGGACGATTATGAGAGAGCCCAAAAAATGGAACATTATTTCAAATTCCAATGGGGATGGTAAGGAAATAAGGAAACAACCAAGAGACACAACCCCCTAAATAATAATTCCTATGAAGATGGGTAGTAGGGGGATATGAAGACATCCCCATCTAAGAATGTTGATGAGGCTAGCTATATGGGGTGGGGGGGAGGACTAATCCTCATCATATTCCCAATGGGGATGGTGAGGAGGTGACTATGAGACAACCTCTCCTAATAATTACAATGGGGCTAGTTAGGAGAGGATAAGTGAGGGATGCTTCTAGATAATTCCAATGGGGATGGTTAGGAGAGGATAAGGGAGGTGTGTTTCTAGATATTTCCAATGGGGCTGGTCTAGAGTAGATCCCTCAAAGAAATAAATTCTCCTATTAATTTCGATCAGGATGACCAGGAGGAAAGATAATGATACCCTAGCTGAGGGACTCAATGGGATGCACAAAGACTACCCCTAGTGAGGAGAAATCATTCGAAAAGATAAATACAACTCTTCTGGGAAGAAAATGGCTTCATATGAAGTGTTGAATTTCATGAAAACAAAAGTACTCTATTGGATATTTCAATGAGAATATTTCAATGATGATTTTTTTTTTCAATTAAAGTCCATATGAGCCTGCACCAACAAATCAACAAAAGGGATTTTTCCATTCAATGAGTTTCCCTCCAATTTTGTATTTCATTATCACTAGTGGTGGAGACTAAATTTGGAGAGGAGTAGGAGGCCCTAAATATTGGTGATATCTCTATGGGAGATATGAAAAATAAAAACTGGTGGTTTGAATCTTAGGTTGTTGGACTATCCATGCTCTTCAATTTTTTCGGACTACTTTTCTATATTATGAGCTATTTTCATTGTTTGGGAACCCCACTCAAAATTTGATGTACACCACACATTTTGGACCATAAAGAGTGTTATCCAATGTAAGAAATGACATGTTATGTGCATTGTTCAATAGAATAAACTAGGGGTAAAGTGCATTGGTCATTTTTGGTCAAATGGGACCAAAATCAAGGGGTGGCCTCTAGTCGAGTGGGGGATAAAGAGGAAACTCAAATGGTGATTTTTTGTGATATAAAGGACCTAAAAAAAGTGGTTTTGTGTAGGTATGGAGTATTTCAAATTGATATGGTGAGAACGATACTTTGAGGATATCTGAGCATGGGTGCAGGGAGATCCAACTATGTAGAGGGCACTAGCATAATACAAGTTGCTCAAGTACTTTGAAAATTCATTAATTTGAGAAAGAGAAGACATGTTGTCATGCATAATGGGGTATTGGGACCCTCATGATGGACCATTTATGGTCTGTGGTAATTTTCTGAAGATAACCATGTAGGAAATATACTTTCTCACTAGGTTACCCTAACTAGTGGTGGTACTGTATACTCCACTCATGTTGCCTTGAGGAAGGCGAGTATAAGAGTTCCTATATCACCACTATATTCATGGCACTCAGATTCATGATTATGATATCTATGTAGGGGAAATAGAGAGATTAGAGACCTGAGCAGTGGTTACAATGGTAATATAGATAGTGTGAATTTACTCTCTATATAAGGTGACTGGAGGGAAGATGGTTGTGATTGAGAGGGTATTACAGGGTGCTCACATAAGGTGGGAACATATGCTCTTGACAATTCAAAATCATCAATTGACAACGTGTCACTAAAATAATGAGGAGGGTATTGTTCCTTTGGGATAATATTATGTTCCTTCTTCTTTGAGTTAATTCCAACACTACACCTATATATGCACATCTATTATGGGGGGCCTCAGGATCCCCATATGCATCGGTGGGGTCAACTAGTATGTATAGGTTTGGATGTGTAGTGTGGAATGTGTTTCTATATGATTTCTTCCATCATTGGTAGTAGCTATGGATGTTGATCAAGGAATATCCACACTTAGGGATGACATACTAGGGGGATCCATAACTAACTTTGCCAACTAGTCATGCATGGGGACATAATGGTGAGAAATAATGTGAATGTGTTTTTGGTATCTATTTAGTTTTTCTTGTGAAATATGTGAATATGTGATACTAACAAAATTCATGTGTGCAACTTGTTGATATAGAACCAATGAGGTTGACGAGGCAAATGACAACTAGGGAGGCTAGTACATCGGCCAAAACTATACTAGAGGGGTTGGGATAGGGGATGATATGTAGGAAGAGATGGAGGACCTCCACTACATGTTGGAGATCATGTTAGATAGTGTATTCAAGTTTCTGTGGCATACTATGGATGCTCAATATAATGGTTCTTGTGTTAGAGGCGGAGTGGCACTCCATCCTATGGACGGTAGGAGTCATAGGGGAGGTGGTGTGAGACCTCGCATTAGGGGACATGATTCCATTAGCATGGATTTCACTATCCTATGGGAATGATAATTAGGAGAAAATAAATTACCTTCCCATTTTTGTATTATATAAAATGTAATGGACATGTCGACTATATAGTAGAGTAGTGGGATTATATCGATACAAATTACATTATCTTTGGTTTTGAATATATAATATGTTGATGGACACACACAAACACACACAGATATGTGTGTGTGTGTCACACAGATGTGTGTGTGTGTGTGTGTGTGTGTGTGTGTGTGTGTGTGTGTGTGTGTGTGTG
>JZKD02S0050065.1:363994-374822 GCA_000966675.3 Picea glauca
TTTATGGTTGCATCTCTGATATATTTCTGTTATATTACTGGATATACGTGATATCTCTGTGCATTTCCTTATTATATCTCCGCTCTCATTTCGTGCCGAAAATAATCCGGATCATCGTTTTCCAAGAATGGCTACATGATCCCAAAAGTTTGCATCTAATACAACAATTGCAATCCAATTCTTCAGTTTATCCAGGGTACTCTTGCCTCCATGATGAGATTCGATACAAAGGTAATTTGTATTTAAGTAAACAATCAAAACTAAAATCCATGGTGCTTTCTGAGCTTCATGCTACACCCACAGCTCGACACTCTGGGTTCACCAAAACCTATGACAAGGTCAAACGTTCTTTTTTCTAGGATGATATGAAACAATACATTCATAATTTTGTGGCCAAATGTGATGTGTTTCAATGCAACAAGGGAGAAAAAGTCAAATCTTCTGGCACACTACAACTGCTTCTACTTCCACCTGCTATTTGGAGGGATATCCCTGTGGATTTTATTACAGGCTTACCTAAATCGGGCAATAAATCAGTCATCATGGTGGTAGTTTATTGCCTTTCCAAGTATGCTCATTTTTGTGCTCTTCAACACCCATTTATAGTATCCACAGTGGCTCAACTTTTCATGGATCAGGTATTCAAGCTTCATGGCATGCCACATTCTATTGTTTCTAATGGCGACCCAACTTTCACCAGAAATTTTTGGAAAGAACTATTCAAGCTACAAGGAACCCAATTGCATCTCAGTAAAGCTTATAATCCCCAGATGGATGGTCAAACTAAAGTTGTCAACAAGTGTTTGGAAACATATGTGAGGTGTTTTGCATCAAAAAAGAAAAATCTATGGGCTCAATGGTTACCCCTAGTTGAATGGTGGTACAACACTTCATACCATACAACTACACGCATGACTCCTTTTGAAGCGGTATATGGACAAAATCCACAGTCAGTTCTCTCATATTTACCAAGTGTCTCCAAGGTCCAAGCGGTTGAACAAACACTTATAGTTCGAGAGGCTATTCTCCATACCCTCAAAGAGAATTTGTTCATGTCCCAGAATCACATGAAGCAACAAGTAGATCAAGGTCTCTCTGAACGTCATTTTGTAGAAGGGGATCAGGTGTTTCTTCGACTGCAACCTTACAAGAAAACTTCCCTCAAGGTCGACCATTGTCAGAAGCGGGCGCCCAAATTTTATGGTCCTTATACAGTTCTCAAGCATGTGGGACATGTGACCTATCAGTTAGCTTTGTCAAGTCATTCTAAGCTACATCCTATTTTTCATGTTTCATGCTTAGAGAAGGTGATTGGAAATAAGTGCCAAACTCAAACCAACCTTCCCAAGTTGGACAAAGAAGGCTTTGTTTGGATACATCCAAAAGTAGTTTTGGACCAGCGTGAGCATCACCTTTGTCAGTGAACCATCAAGGAAGTGTTAGTCCAATGGAAAGATACAACTCCAGTAGATGTCACTTGGGAACCAACTACCATTCTGCAACAATTTCCACATCTCAAGCCTTGAGGACAAGGATGTTTTTAAGGGGGAGGACATGTTAGGGACCTAACCCCTCACATAGGTAGAACAATGTATTCCGATGTAATAAATTTCAATATTAATAAGGCCTTTCAATAAAGTAGAATAATTTGAATGTAAGAAGACCTAATAGAAGCTTTCGCTTCTAGAATGATCTTCCTCTAGATGGTTCTATTGATAGACATATTTATTATAAATAGGAGTCGAGGGTATGAGAACCCTAGATTGGATATTATTGTAATAGAGCTCTGCTTGACTGGAGGTTTCCCCCTCGAAGAGGCCCGTAAACATTTCTCTCAGAATCAAAGTGCTCTCTCTGGTGTTATTTTGATATCATTTCCATGTTATTGTGGTGATTGTTCTGGTTATATTGTTGTTCATCTGCCATTTCTAGCATTTTATTTCTGTTCTGCATACTTTTTATATCTGGAATATTACATCGAGATTCTCAATGATAGACAAATGATCCGATTGAGCCCCCAAAATGAATCTCCTAGAGGATACCTTTCAAACGATCTATCTTGCATCCAAAATGGAGATTGTATGCCAAAGTTACGCCCCCGAGAAGTTGATACACCAAACTACCCAAAATGAGGTCCACAAAACTGTTGGCTTTTCATCTTCTGGGGTTAGGGTTTTGAATTTTATTTATGATAAAAAGGCCTTTGGAGCCTCATTGTAAAATGATATTCTCATGGATGCGAGTAGCCATCACATTTATTCTTAGAGATAAGCTGCCACCATTCTATCAAGTCTTTCACTCTGTATTTTTACAATCTTTGTACATTTTCTCTCTTTAATAGAAAATTGTGTATTACTGTATCTCTGTATTTATGGTTTCATATCTGATACATTACTATTATATTATTGGATACTTGAGATATCTCTATACATTTCTTTATTATATCTCTGCTCTCATTTCAAGCCAAAAATAATCCGGATCATATACCCCAAAAAAAACACAATAGAATGATAGAGGTTAAGCATGGGGGTAAACATGGCCCAAGATATCGAGGCTAGATTCTATCAGGAATGACACATGCCATCAACATAACTAATGTAGTAGGAGGATAGGGGTTCCATCTAAAATGTGAAGGAGTATAACATGAGATGTGGTGGGCATTGGAATAACAACAAGAATGTTACTTCCTTAGCCTTTTACTTTAATTGTCAACCCCAAGCTCGTACAAACTTTAGAGGTGTTATGAAAAGTATATGCAAAGTGCACTATAAATCTATTCGATGATTAGTGTTGACAACATTATAGGTCTATTTTTTATTAAGGGAACTAAATAAAATGAGAATAAACCTGATTACAACATGTTGAAGGCAAACTGAACTAATTGCATGAATGAAACTCAATCTAGTTGCATTAATTAAAGCCACAACAAACTGAAAAGAAACTAATATTATTGCAAGAAAGAAGTTTATTCTAGTGGCATAGTTGAAATATCACACCTGGATGGAAAATAAACAAATCTAATTGTAGGAAACAAAGGTTAATATAATTGCATGAATATTGATTCCTAACCATTTATTAAATATCATAACCCATTCTCATCCTATTAACATTTTTTACTATCATAAAATGATATGAAAGACATATAAAAAAACTGCAATCCAAATTTTCCTATAGGAGCTATAATAATTCTGCAAGAAATTCTACAGGATGGTCATAAGAGGCCTAAAAATCCTATTAAATTCTTCTAAACTATTGTTAAAACAAAATGATGATGCCATAAGGTGTAGATGAGGTTCATAGACCTAAAAAGATTCTCATAAGCACTTCAATGAATTTGAAACCTCTTCTATAGGAATCAAGATGAACATTGCAAGTTATTAGCAACTTAAGTATGGATGAAAAACTATAATTGGAAAATGAGATGAAAAACTATAATTGGAAAATGATATGAATGAATACCTAATTCTCTAAAAAATATTAAGAAGATGAAATGCAACAAAATAACATGAAAAAGAAATAATACAAAAAAAGTGTCCTTGAGCACTCTTGAGTGGGCCCTGCCAAAGAAACACAAGGAACTTATGAAAAATCTATTGATATGGAAAATAAATCATCTTATTAGCCAGTAATAGCTATTAAATCCAAGGAGAAGAGCTCCAAGTATTCAAAAACTATTCAAATAAATATCACAATGAAATATTCAATTCTTTGTTTTTCCTCCCTTTATCCTTCCTATTGGAGGTCTATTTAGACAACTAGAACTCGACCTTGTTCTTGAATTAAGGAGGGAATATGGGGCATCCCTTCCTCCTTCATTTTCTTGGCTATCCTTTATTTATTTCAAGTTTTAGTCTGTATATAGTGGCCTTTAATGTACTGGTAGCAAATTTGGAGGTAGGTAGGGACAAGATCCTTGATTCTCTCCTTGTGTTGGATCTTCCACTTTCATGAATAGTTCAGCCTGCTAAAATTTGTGCTACACATACACTTTGATCATGGATATTAAAAAAAAATATTACCATTACTAATTAAATCTAAATCTAAAAAATATTCATTAGATAACTTGCAAAATGTCCATAGTTATTATTAGACATGATAAATTACAACAGTTTTTTAGGTACATAATGGTAAAAATTATAACTATGATAGCTCCTTCATATAGGAAATATTGGGTCCCATCATACCCCCCAACTGAAATATTTGTACTGTTGGACAACTAAGAGGGGGGGGGTGAATCAGTTGTTACTGTGCTTAAACAATTATGCTTAATTTTTAAACTCTTTGCAGAAACACTAAAGGACAATCACAATAGTACAGGGAAGTAAGAAATAGCATATTCAGCATCAGTCACACACATGTGATACACAGAGACAGATATTTCCTAAGGAAACCCATAAAGGGTAAAAACCTCTTTTTCTTTATATGATAAGTAATAGTTACATTCTTTACATTATCATACATATGAGCACCAACTCATAATGAGGCTACAACCTTTGTTTTGCAAGATACTACGTGCTAAGAGCACCAACTCTCTGTTTTCTCTCGCACCCACTAGAAGGAAGCACCAACTCCCTGGTTTCTCTAGCACCAACTAGAAGGAAGCACCAACTCCCTGGTTTCTCTAGCACCAACTAGAAGGAAGCACCAAGTCCTTGGTTTCTCTAGCACCAACTAGAAGGAAGCACCAAATCCCTGAGTGTTTCTAGCACCAACTAAATGGAAGCACCAACTTCCAATCATACAAGCACCAACCTATATAACAAAGAACAAGAGTTCTCCCTTGCACCACCCTGCCACCCTGGTTTCTCTAGCTGCAATCAGATGGAAGCTACAACTCCCTATGTTCAAGCACCCACTTGAACCTATGAGGACAACAATCCTCCCTAGCACCTCCCAACCTCCCTGAAATATAAATCTTTGCTACTGAAACTTATTACAGTGATATAATGTTCAACAATGGCTTACTAGACTCATCACTGTTCTACTGCATTTGGTTTCTCTGTCTGCCTCACTGCCTTCCTGCACACATGAATTGCGCTATCTGTTTTTTTTTTTTTTATGCTCTATGTGCCATGTCCATTCACTGCACAGATCCTCTTTTGTTCAATTCAACTGCTGCACTCTCCTCCTTCTTCGCACATGAATCACCTTCAACAAAAACAACCACAACAAAAACCAACAGTAACAACAACCTCTTCTCTTCTATGTACTATGTATATATAGCTTCTATGCATCTTGTGCATGCAATATTCGCCATTCTTTTGCATGCTCATACCGCACCAATCTCCTCCACATCTCAAGTGCTCTGCGTGATCATCATCGCGACTCTTCAACTTCTCTAGTAGCTCAACCTTTGTGTCTATCATCACTAGGTGTTAAGCCAAGATTCCTTTTTCTCTCTGCCAATTGAGACTCTTCGTCTTCTCTGTTACAGTCGAGCTCATCTTCTCTGTTTCAGTTACAGGCTTCCATGCTCATCCATCTGTCAATCCCTTCTAAGAATAGTCTTCCTTCACTTGGATGAATCTTGGAGACTCTTCATCTCCTCTGGTGATCACACAGAGGTCTCTTCGAATTCTCTAGCAGACTCCATCAATGGTTTTTGGCAGTTTCACTGTGTCGTGCATCAATAGCCCTCCGATCTCCTTCAGGTTTATCTACATCGTTGGATGAACTTAATTAATCTTGCCTTTAAATTGGGTTTCGACATTTCGACATTCCTATGCCCAAGTGTCTTGACACTTCATGTCGCAATCTCCGAAGCTTCGATATAGATATTTTATACACTAGCTCCTTCCTCTATATGACCATGTCCATGACCAAACACTTATGCTTAAAGTGCTTTTTGCGAATTCACGTTTCGTGAATATGGAGATGAGGCATCTTGACTCTCCAAGTCGCGATCTCTGAAACCTCGAAATGAATCTTATCTGGACTAAATCCTTCCCTTCTCATGACCAAGGGCTGTGACCACAACCTTATGTGGAGGTTCTCATCACTCCAAGTTGTGATAGGAAAAACTCTGAGATGGAGCTAGATCAACGGTCCAGAATCTTGGTGTATTAACAATCCATATCTCTTTGTGAATTTGCATCTCTTAGTTCCTGTGATGAAGGGTCTCATCACTCCAAGTCATGATAGTCGAGACTTCGAGATGGAGTCGGATCAATGGTCAAGATCAAACCTTGATCTGATGGCTAAGATCAAACCTTGAACTGATGGCTAAGATCAAACCCCATTCCTTTGACTTTCCAGTCAGCAACACGACGATCTTTCACCATGTGTCCTATGGACCCAATGGTTCAGATCTTGTCGTGATTTCGACACTTCACAGGCCTTCTTCATGCTTGATCAACGATCCACATTCCTTGGTGATATGACGGTCAAGATCTTTTTGTGAGTTCACATATCACGATTTAACATTCCTGTGGTGAATGTTCTTGATGCTTCCAACTCCCGATCCGCGAAAATCCGAAAGGGTGTAAACTTTTTGATGTCACACATGTCGAATACCTGCCACATGTCACCCTGATTCGTGACTTACATGTTCTTGAAATGTTGAATCAGTCTGACACTTGTCATTACCTGGTTGTGCCACATGTTCCTAGCTGACATGGTTTGCTGACGTGAGTCAGATCGACGGTCCAGATCTTATCTTGATCTGATGGATGCGATTAAATCGCAATATCACATATCACGATTTCAGGATTCCTTATGTTAATAATCTTTGACATGTTCAACTCATGATCCTCGAAACTCCGACATGGACTGGAATCAATGGTCCAGATCAAAGCTTGATCTGACGGCTCAGATTACATCATGATTTCGCATATTGCAATATCGAGATTCCTGAGGTTAATAATCTTTGACATGTTCAACTTGCGATCCTCAAAACTCCGACATGGATTGGAATCAATGGTCCAGATTCAACCTTAATCTGACGACTGAGATTAAATCATGATTTTGAGAGGTTAGGGAACATCATTCCTTTTGTCTTCATTCAGATCTGACGACCATTAGGAATTCAGGATGAGATCCAACAATCACTGGTGCTTCTCCTCCAGAGCGTACTTTGTCCTTGTTTTGCCTTCGCTACATACTCTGATCTTGCCATCAATGACAAGCTTACTTTGCCTGATAACCTGCCAACAATCCTCTGCACTATCTCTTTTGAACTTATTGATCTTTCTCTGCAACGTCTTCCTAAAATACTTCTGATGCCCATCTGTTACATTCTTCCTATACTCATGCTATCTTCACTGTTGTATTTACCATCAATGACAAGCATATGCTACCTGTTAAACATTTTCCACCAATCTCCCCCTTTGGCATTGATGGAAACTAAGGCACCCGAATTCTTTTCTCCCCCTTTGACATCAATGTGAAAGAAGAGACATGCTCCCCCTGAGCTATTGCAGTATTTTTAGGAGGTATCAGATATTAAACCAATGAAAACTCCCCCTGACAGGATGGACTCTCTCATTTGAGCCCTGCAGAATATTTGTATCTAAGCCAGAGTCTTCTCTTTTTGATTCTTGGACTTGTTCATCTTCAGCTTTTGTTGTATCCTCTGTGGAAAACTCAAAATTTCTCACCTCTCTTACTAGGACTCCTTCATCAACCTTTTCTTTTCATGAGTGGATGACTCCCCCTGTCACTGTTATCTCTCTTCTTCTGACTAATTTCCTCTTTTGTTTCTAAAAGGTTAGCTTTCCCCATTGATTCTCATCGATCTCTATCACTGCAATTTTCGKTTTTTTTTTTTTATGATGCTTACCATCCAAGGCTTTTATGACCATATTCAATCACAAGAAAAAGATGCTACAACCACTCTCATACCTTCTTTTCTTTTTCATAGACAAAGGACCTGTATCAAGTTTCTTAGGACTACTGATTTCTTCCTTGTTGTATCCAATACCAGATTTTTCATTTGGTGATCTCTGACTATCCAAGATCTTATCCAGGGTCATGGAGCTATTTAAGAAATTGCTTTGGGTGTTTTCCTTCTCAACCTTTAAGACTTCTGCTTCCAGCTTATGACATGGTTCTTCTCCTACTTCATCCATAGGGTAAATGCTAATTGAACATGTTTTTATTATATCTGAATCTTCTTCTTTACTTGCAGGGGAGGATTCAATTTTAACATCATAAATTGTCCTTATGCCTTTATTCACCACTTGTCTCGAGTTTACATTTACCTTACATTCTTTGGACATGAACACCTCTTCACTCCCTTTGTCACATTTTTGACTTGTACTGAGCAAATTATGTTTCAAATCATCCACAAGTAGAACGTACTGGGCATCTCCTTTGTCATTACTCAAACTCATCATCCCTCTATCCTTGATTTTGCCTGGTTCATCATTTTCAAGGATCACATTTCCTGTTTTGCTTTTACTTATGGACAATAGCTTATCCTTGTCTCTAGTCATGTGCTTGGAACATCCACTGTCTATATTTCTAGAGGCCTTTTGTTTTTGAGTTGAAAGTGCTTGACCACATTTTCCACTATCTTTCCTCTTCCATGTGCTAGTCTTTCTATCTAAGAACTTTATCCTTGGATCTGCTTTGTAATTCTTGAGATGGCAGTTTGTAGCTTTGTGGCCAAAGTTGTGACAGTTATAGCATTCAATATCATTGTTCAATAGGTCAAAGTTATTGTTGCAACATTGTCTACTCATTGACTATTTATTAACCCTTGACCTCCTCAATTGCATGTCTCTAGGCTTAATTTGGCAATTTGCAATCTGTGATGGTTTGTTAGTTTGCTGTATCATTCTTTGTTGTGGCAAAAATTTATTCCTTGGAAATCTTAATTGGTCATGTCTAATTCTTAAGGAACAATTTACAGCTTTGTGACCAAAGTTAGAACAGTAGAAACAATATCCATAGAAAAATTCTTTGTACCTGGAAAATGATTGTCTTCTTTGAGAAAATTGATTTCTTCCATGCTATTGATGTCCTTGAGCAGGGAGTACATTATTTCTTTGTTCTACAGATTTAGTCCTGGCACCTCTTTCTTTACTCGTCCTTGGCGGTTGATTGTCTTCCTTTGTTTATGAAGGTTTGTGGTTGTCATTGGTTGTAGATTTAACAAACTTGATGGGTTCTTTGTTCCTTGGCTGACCAATACTTGATCCCTCTTCAAACCCCAAACTAGTTTTTAGCTTTGGATTTCTTTGCTGATTCAGAATGGTGGTTAATCCTTTTGAGGCTTTGATACTAGACAGATTTTGATGATACAAGGTTTGAAACTTCTCCATCTCTTTCCTAGTTTTCACTACTTCTTCTTCCAGGGCTTCAAATCTTGCCCTCTTTTCTGATAGCTGATGTTTCAGAATATCCTCGATTTTCCTTGCCTCTTCTAATTCCACTTTCAGCAGGGAAAAGTCTTCATCGAGCTGTTCACTGTCTTTCTCAAACTGTATCAGCAATTGTTTTTGCTTTCTGTTCTTGATTCTTAGTCTGTCAATCTCTTCCAGTGCACTGATCAGTTCTCCTTCCATATCAACCACAACTTCTTCATCATTCTCTTCACTGCCTGTTCTTTCATTATTATAATCCTCTTTGGCCATAAGCATGAATTCATTTACTTTATATTCACATGAAGAATCACTATTGGTGTCTTCTGAGGAGTCATCATTGTTTATACATAAACTCTTCTTCTTATCAAATCTTCTTGATTTGTGCTTCTCTTCATCTTTAGAGTTTTGATCATGTTTCTTGTGTGGACATTTATTTGCAAAATGACCTATCTTACCACAGTTGAAACATTTGAAGGGCAACTTACCTTGGTACTTGCCTGATCCTTTCTTTAATCTTCTCACAAATTTTGCTTCAATTTCATTAGGCTCACAATCCTCATTCTTATCTTCTTTAAATGATGCTTCTCTAGAGGTGGTTTTATCTATAACTATCCTCATTTCATATGCAGTCAGCGTTCCTAGAAGTTGATCAAAAGATAAAGTCTTTATATCATTAAGTTATTCTATAGCTGAGACCTTTGGGTTGAACCTATCTAGCAGAGATCTCAAGATTTTCTGAACTAAAGAAGGTTCCCCAATTGTTTCACCAAGTGCCCTCATTGCATTTACCATTTCTTCTACTCTCATAAAGTATTTTCCAACAGTTTAATCTTCCTTCATCTTCAGCTGTTCAAACTGTATTCTGTAGGTTTCAAGCTTGGTATCTTTCACCTTCTCATTACCTTCATAATTGTTAATGAGTTTGTCCCACATTTCTTTAGCAGTTTGAAGATGCATCACCTTCACAAACTCTGCTTCTGCAAGTACATGCAAGATAACATTCATTCCCTTAGCATTAAAGCTAAATTCTAACTTATCATCCTTGGAAGCTAGCACAATAGGCTTTATGTATCCAGTCTCTACTACATCCCAGACATCATCTCCTAAGGCCATTAGGTATGTTCTCATTCTAACCTTCCATAAGGAAAAATTCGTTCCATCAAATAGAGGAGGCCTAGTGACTAAAGTCCCTTCATGGATTGTCATGTTTAATCTCTAGGATCTACCCTTAGATAAAAGGGGCCGGCTCTGATACCAATTGTTGGACAACTGAGAGGGCGGGGGGGTGAATCAATTGTTACTGTGCTTAAACAATTATGCTTCTTTTTTAAACTCTTTGGAGAAACACTGAAGGACAATCACAATAGTACATGGAAGTAAGCAATAGCATATTCAACATCAGTCACAGACATGTGATACAAAGAGACATATATTTCTTGAGGAAACCCATAAAGGGTAAAAACCTCTTTTTCTTTATATGATAAGTAATAGTTACATTCTTTACATTATCATACATATGAGCA
>JZKD02S0050065.1:374872-400217 GCA_000966675.3 Picea glauca
AAAACCTCTTTTTCTTTATATGATAAGTAATAGTTACATTCTTTACATTATCATACATATGAGCACCAACTCATAATGAGGCTACAACCTCTATTTTGCAAGCTGCTACTTGCTGAGAGCACCAACTCTCTGTTTTCTCTAGCACCCACTAGAAGGAAGCACCAACTCCTTGGTTTCTGTAGCACCAACTAGAAGGAAGCACCAACTCCCTGGTTTCTCTAGCACCAACTAGAAGGAGGCACCAACTCCCTGAGTGTTTCCAACACCAACTGGATGGAAGCACCAACTTCCAATCATACAGGCACCAACCTATATAACAGAGAACAAGAGTTCTCCCTTGCACCACCCTGCCACCCTGGTTTCTCTGGCTACAACTAGATGGAAGCTACAACTCCCTGTGTTCAAGAACCCACTTGAACCTATGAGGAAAAAAGTCCTCCCTAGCACCTCCCAACCTCCCTGAAATATAAATCTTTGCTACTGAAACTTATTACAGTGATATAATGTTCAACAATGGCTTACTAGACTCATCACTGTTCTGCTGCATTTGGTTGCTCTGTCTGCCTCACTGCCTTCCTGCACACATGACTTGTGCTATCTGTTCTTCTTTTTTCTTTTTTTTATGCTCTATGTGCCATGTCCATTCACTGCACAGATCCTCTTCTATTCAATTCAGTTGTTTCACTCTCCTCCTTCTTCACACATGAATCACCTTCAATAGCAACAACCACAACAAAAACCAACAACAACAACAACCCCTTCTCTTCTTTGTACCGTGTATATATAGATTCTATGCATCTTGTGCATGCAATATTCACCATTCTTCTGCATTCTCATACCGCACCATTCTCCTTCACATCTCAAGTGCTCTGCGTGATCATCATCACGACTCTTCAACTTCTTTGGTAGTTCAACCTCTGTGCCCATCATCACTAGGTGTTAAGCAGAGATTCCTTTTTCTCTCTTCCAGTTGAGACTCTTCGTCTTCTTTGTTACAATCGAGATCATCTTCTCTGTTTTAGTTACATCCTTCCATGCTCATCCATCTGTCAATCCCTTCTAATAATAGTCTTCCTTCACTTGGATGAAGCTTGGAGACTCTTCATCTCCTCTGTCGATCACATAGAGGTCTCCTCGAATTCTCTAGTAGACGCCATCAATGGTTTCTAGTAGTTTCATTGTTTCATGCATTAGTAGCCCTTTGATCTCCTTCAGGTTTATCTGCGCTGTTGGATGAACTTAATTAATCTTTCCTTTAAATCAGGTTTCGGAATTTCGGCATTCCTATGCCCAAGTGTCTTGACACTTCATGTTTCGATCTCTGAAGCGTTGATACAAAGATTTTCTATGCTATCTCCTTCCTCTATATAACCATGGCCATGACCAAGTGCTTATGCTTAAAGTGCTTTTCGTGAATTCGCGTTTCGTGAATCTGGAGATGAGGCATCTCGACTCTCCAAGTCGCGATCTCTGAAACCCCAAAATGGAGCTTATCTGGACTGACTCCTTCCCTTCTCGTGACCAAGGGATGTGACCACAACCTTATGTGGAGGTTCTTGTCACTCCAAGTTGTGATAGGCGAAACTCCGAGATGGAGTTGGATCAACGGTCCAGAATCTTGGTGTATTGACAGTCCAGATCTCTTCGTGAATTCACATCTCGCAGTTCCTGTGATGAAGTGTCTCATTACTCCAAGTCATGATAGCCGAGACTCCAAGATGGATTCAGATCAATGGTCAAGATCAAACCTTGATCTTATGGCTAAGATCAAACCTCGAACTAATGGCTAAGATCAAACCCCGTTCCTTTGACTTTCCAGTCAACGACATGATGATCTTTCGCCACGTTTCCTATGGAACCAATGGTTCAGATCTTGTCATGATTTCAACACTTCACAGGCCTTCTTCATGCTTGATCAACGATCCACATTCCATGGTGATCTGACGGTCAATATATTTTTGTGAATTCGTATATCGCAATTTCAACATTCCTGTGGTGAATGTTCTTGATGCTTCCAACTCCCGATCCGTGAAACTCCAAAAGGGTGTAAACCTGCTGACATCACATGTGTCGAATACCTGCCACATGTCACCTTGATTCATGACTTACATGTTCTTGAAATGTTGAATCAATCTGACACTTGTCACTACCTGGTTGTGCCACGTGTTCCTAGCTGACGTGGTTTGCTGATGTGAGTCGGACCGACGGTCCAGATCTTATCTTGATATGATGGCTGCAATTAAATCGCAATATCGCATATCGCGATTTCGGGATTCCTTATGTTAATAATCTTTGACATGTTCAACTCGCGATCCTCGAAACTCCGACATGGACTGGAATCAACGGTCCAGATCAAAGCTTGATCTGATGACTCAGATTACATTGTGATTTCTCATATCGCAATATCGAGATTCTTGATGTTAATAATATTTGACATGTTCAACTCGCGATCCTCGAAACTCCAACATGGACTGGAATCAACGGTCCAGATTCAACCTTAATCTGACGACTGAGATTAAATCGCGATTTCGAGAGGTTAGGGAACATCATTCCTTTTGTCTTCATTCAGATCTGATGGCCATCGGGAATTCAAGATGAGATCTAGTGATCACTGGCACTTCTCCTCCAAAGCATACTTTGTCCTTGTTTTGCCTTCACTGCATACTCTGATCTTGCCATCAATGACAAGATTACTTTTCCTGATAACTTGCCAACAATCCTCTGCACTATCTCTTCTGAACTTATCGAGCTTGCTCTACATCGTCTTCCTAAAATACTTTTGATGCTCGTCTATTACATTCTTCCTATACTCATGCCATCTTCACTATTGTTGTTGCCATCAATGACAAGAATATGCTCCCTGTTAAACATTTCCCAACATGTACACCCTTGTGCAACAAAATTTTACTGTCTTTCAATTACAAATGTTCTTATTGCTCACTGTTTTCCTTTCCAATGTCTAGTTATTTCTCATTGTGCCTATGTCTAATGTCCTAGGATATGTATGTGGTAATATCTTGTTGTTCATAATAACCCTCAGGTCTGTCTATTTCTTCCCACTCTTTCTTTCCCTTGTCTCTATTTATATCAGCTAAAGGTGAAATTGGAAGAAGGAGAGGGGGATTCATCCTTAACCCAATCCACTGGGTGTTAAGTTTTCTCATTATTTATTTATACGAAGGGGTTGTGATAAATGAAACTTGTAAATAATTTGAGGAATGAGGTTATTTTATTTAGAGGTCATGAGGCACCATCTCCTATGGTAGGATCCTTCTACTTCTTCTCCCAAGAGATGTTGGATGTGTCTATTATTGTTTATTATGCATTAATGGATGTCAATGTTATATGATGCAATAGCATATTAATGTTGAACTTATAAACAATGTTGAATAAGTTAAAGGAATATACATTGTGGTTAAAAATGAATAATAAGTGGTATAAATTACTCATTAGTGATTCACCCCCCCTCTTAGTAATCCAACGATTGGAATCAAAGTAGGTTCCTTCAAGAGATAGTTTAACCACTGGAAGGATATCATGGAATTTACTGAGACTAGAGTACCAATGTTTGATGGTCAGAGTGGTCTAAAGTATGAGATGTGGAGCATAAGAACAAGAACATTTTTAGAGGCACATGGATATGATATTTGGTATTCAGTTGTAACAATATATAATTCTACAAAGAAATAAAAGACTACAACCAAGAAGGAATTGAAGAATAATAACAAAATAACAATGGATTTCATCTAGGAAGGATTACCTGATCCGGTAAGAGAAAATTTTGGAAAGTTTTCATAAGATAAATAACTTTGGGATAAGCTACATTATATCTATGTTTGTCCCATCATAGAATCAGAGTTTTCTAAAGAGAAATGAATATGCTCATCATGTAAGATAGGTTCAGAAGAAGGAGTGTGGAGTGACTGAAGCCAATATAGGTGAGTTATTTTTCTTTAATAGTGAAGAGTGCATAAATATTGAAATTGAATGCTCATATTTGAATATTAGTAATGAGATAGAAAAGCCAAATAAAATAGAATAAAATCACGAATCAAAATTGATCATTGCTTTAGATGAACTAAATAAATAAAGAGAAGAAAGTATGTCACTCAAGAAATAATTGATGAATCAAAAGGAAAGTGTTCAAATTTTTGAAGATGCCCATCATGTCATCAAGAGATTAAGAGATCAGATAAAATAATCTAGAAGGGTTCAAGAAAATATAGAATATCAAAATCATTGTTTGGAAGACAAAACAACAGAACAAAAGGAAGAAGCCAAAAAGAGAGAGAAGATACTGGTAGATCATCTCAAAGAAAGAACTAACAATTTAAATTAGCTTTAAGCACAGTTCAATCAACAAGAAATAAAACTTGAAGATGAAATAATAAAACTAAATATTCAACTTGAATAAGAAAAGAGAACATAAGAAGTCGTGAGGAATCAAATCTTGAAGAAGGAAGAAGAGGTAGAGAATCTTGAAGAAGAAGTTGTTATGTTAAGGGTAGAAGTTGTGAAGATCAACAAAAACATTGAACAAGCATCCACATCATCAATAAACATATTTGAAGAGAAATGTCACAAGTCATCAGAGGGTAAAAGTGAGAGAATCCTAAGATTTATGCAGAAGTCATCAAAGGTTCCATAAAGAAGGATGAATACAAGACCTTAAAGAAGAATATTCCAAAAGGACAAAAGACTCAAGAAGAAGAGTACATAAGAGATGGATATCAAAGAATACATTTAGAAAACCAAGAAGCTTCACTCATAATGGAGTCAATAGAAGAGAAGATATTGATAAACCAAAGCATGATTTCAGAAGGACTACAACACAAAGAAGATCATCCACTCCTAGGTATGTAAATTTCTTTTATGGTAATTTTTTTTATTGTACTAACTTTGGACATAAGGTTGCATATTGGAGAGCTTATGGAAGAAATGATCAAGAAATAAATGCTTATGTGGCCCCACATAGCATTGAATGTTAAAAATGTCATAACTATGGACACATTTCTCATGATTGTAGAATCATACTTCCTTGAAAGAGAACATTGATATTAGATATAAGAAAGTATGGAAATGAAAATAAGAAGAATAGGTGAACAAAGACCAGGTCCCATAGATCACAAGATTGGAAATAATATGAGATGAAGACAAATATTCAAAGAAAAAGGAAGATGTCAGATAAATAAATGTTTGGAGAATAAATGAAAGAAAATAAGAGTACGTAAATAAGGAACAAGTTCAAGAGATTGTAATTTTGGGAATTGTAGTGTAAGATGAATCCACAAAAAGAAATAAATAAGTCAGAGTTCATAAAGATGTTTAGTCTACCAATGATGGTGATGAATTTGCATATGAGAGGATATTTTTCTAAGCCATCCAACTTGGAGACTCCTAGATAATGTAAATATTAGATAGGGGGAGTCTATGTAGTAGCTAATACAGATCAAAGAATGATCTTTTGAGCAACTTACAGAGTTCGAGTAGATTACAGAGTTCGAGTAGACATACTCAGAGAAGTCAGTTAGCAAAAGTTTGGTATGATAGATTGATTAGTTGATAAAATTACACAGGAAGAAATATATGATTCTTTTCATACAAAGATATATTCATCACAGGTTGTTCTAGATATGCAGATTTAGGATTATAGATAGAGAAGATTAGTGGACACATTTGAAATTTGATGATAGTTGCAACAGTGAATACTTCATAATAGCATAGTGACATATGGGTCAAAATTATGGACAATTGAGTAGCAAAGTCACGGACAATATGGAAAGAGATGGATTTCTAAGAACACTTAGTAGGTTTGGACATATATATGAAAGTGGATGAGAGAATGGATTCAAATATTGGTTTATAGATTGGTTAAGAGATAAAGGAACATTATCATAATAAATGATAATGACACAGTAATATTTGAATTCTTATTCTTGAATTTTTTTCATATATGTCAATTTATTACACCAGGAAGAACCGATGGACAATAACTCCAAAAGGAAATGGGTACAAGAAGACTTATATTATTCTACACATCTTGTAGATAATTCAAAGTAAGAGATTCAGATGCATGGGGAGAGAGTTATAGTTTTGGAGAGAGCACAAAGGCATGATTCTAGGGGAGCGATGGTGATAGGGGGAGCATGAGCATCATGACTTCAGTTTTGCATTAGAGTGATACCCTTTTTCAAAGAGGGAGAGACTCTTAAAATGTATGGAGAGAGAGTAATCAGAGGGTTAGAAACATAGAGAAAGATCAAATAAATCTAGATAAGGGGAGAATCCCAAAGGACAATGCAGACAATGGGAGTATCCTTAAGAAAAGTTTGTTCAAGAGGGATAATCCCCAAGGAGAGATACCCTTTGCCAATGGTGTCAAAGGGGGAGAGATAGAAACATTTATGAGGAGTATGAGTATGAATTTTATCATGACTAAGTGTTTCCATCAATTTTGATGTTGCCATCAATTCCAAAGGGGGATATTGTCAGACAGTTGGTTTATATTGATGCATTGTTGGTTTGGATTGTTGGTTTTCATTGATCTCAAAATTTGGAGAGTGATATTGTATATTGATGTCAACCATTAGATATTGATGTGAACCCTTGAATATGTTAGGTAGCTCTAGAGGTCGGGGTAAGGAACCCAATTTTGGTTGAGGTATAAAGGTATGAATATTAGTGTATTGAAGGTAAGACTATTCTATATGGATATTACATGTCATGCCATTTCTGGTGATATGTGGAACGTCAAATAAATCCTCATGGTTAGAGAGTTATGGCCATGTGAAGTTGTAGAGCCCTCATGAGTTATCTAGAACCCCCTAGAAGGTCAAAGAAGTCAATTAATCTAGAAGCTCCTAGAAGAAATGTACTAGTCAAATTGATGGTAACTAGGAGTTAATAATGGGTAAAGTTGTTGCATTAAGAAAATAATTAATGTTGTGAGTTTGTTAATTATGGTAAAGTGGTTGCAAAGAGAAATTATTTAAATAATAAAGTGATTACAACAAGAAGTGGTAAGTTTACTATTTATGGATAAGTCAAAGTGGTTGCAAAATAAATTGATTAAATAATAAAGTTAGTTGCAACTAAAACTGCAGAACTTACTATTTATGGATAAAGTGGTTGTAAGTGGACAAGTGGTTAGAAGTGCGTTATCCCTAAAAGAAGGAAGTTTGGTAAAGTGAGTTAGAAGATAACCCCTTGAGGAAGTTACTTGGAGAGTATAAATAAGAGAGAAAGGGTCTCCTATTTGCACCTATTTTGAATATAATTTAATATCCATTTGTGAAATGTTATTTGGAAGCTAGTATTGACAGATCAAATTTGCGAAAAAAAAAATCACGGAAGGAAATTCACAGCAGAAAACTCACAGCTACAGAATCGTGGAAACAAAATCACGGAAGAAAAATTACATCATCAAAACCGTGGAAAAAAAACCACAGAAGAAGAATCATGACCAGAGAATCAAAATTGTGGCAAAAAAATCATAGCTACAAAAACAGATTCATAATAGATGCACAACTACAAGAAGAAAATGTATGGTTTTCATATGTGTAGTGTTGAATCTAGGAACCTGGTTGAGGGTTTTCCTTGTAAATCTATTGGATGTTGTCTTGGAAGTTTAGGGCTCGTTGTAGAATGGTTTTTAGGCAGATCTATTGAAGTATATTGTTGGTGCATGTCTGAGTCTTATTGGTATATCTCATGGTACATTGTGAGAGGATTTTTTTAGTGGTATTGATATATGATCGGTACACACTTGAGGGTACATAAAAATGAGGTTTTTGCACATGATTTGATGTGAGGTTTTATGGTATTTGGTTATGTATGGTGTAATGTATTTCTAGAGAACTTTTGATGGTTATGTTGGTATATGTCTTTGGTATATGATTGAGATACATGTTGGGAAAAATAGTTGATGAGTGGCACATACATGAAGTGTATGGTATGGTGATTTTGGTACATCTTGATGCATCATAGTTTGATCTATAGTTGATGTGTGATTGGTACATATTTGTTACATTCTTAGAGAAACTTTCTAGTAGTAATGTTGGCACATGGCTTATGGATGATGTGAAATCTATGACTTGGTATACTTTTAAAAGAGCATATTGATTGTGATACATCTTATTGATGTTTTTAAGTACTCTTGGTTGATGCACATCTTGGTGATATTGTGCATATGGTTGAGAGTTGTCTTGGTGATTGATCTTGGTGAATAGATTTGATTGGTTGATGGTATTGAAGAGACAATTTGATTTGATAGGTTGTTGTGATAGGTTGTGTTGTGCATAGTTGATTCACTTGTGTTGGTACAACTTGTTACAAGTTGTTACAGGTTCTTTGGTGTAGGTTGATTGGTACAGGTTGTTGGTACATGTTGTTACATGTTTCTTGGTGTAGGTTGATTGGTACAGGTTGACAGTGGAAGTGTTTGATTTAGTGACAATTTGTCTACATTTGGAATTTATATTTCAAGGTGTTTGGATGGGGTAAATAAAGTGGGTTGTAGCCTCCTTCTGGTTGGTGCCAAAAAATAAGGGAGTTGGAGCATCCTTCAGGTTGGATCTTGAGAACTAGGTGCTTGTAGCCACCTTTTGTTTGTATCCGAAGAACATAGGGGGTTAATTTTGATTAATTTGGTTGGTTTTCATTGATTTCAACCCTTGAAGAAAGATCGGTAGCAAATTATGGTAGCACAAAGGTTTGGGTAATGGACCCAAGTTTTTTTTATGGACAATGGTATTAGTTTTAATATATTTGAAGGTAAGACTATTCTGGATGGATAGTACATTTCATGCCATTTCCATTGGTATGTGGAATGTGACATAACTCCTCACGGTTAGAGAGTTATGGCCATCTGAAGTTGGAGAACCCTCATGAGTCATCTAGAAGCCCCAAAAGGTCAAAGTAGTCAAAGTGGTTGAAAAGAAGAAATTATTTAAATAATAAAGTGAAGTGATGAGTGTACTTTAATTCAAAGTGGATACTAAATAAATTATTTAAATAATAAAGTTAATGGAGAAATTACTAAGTCGACAAGTGGTTGGAAGTGGGTTAGCCCTAAAATAAGGAAAGTGGTTTAAGAGATTTTAGAAGATAAGTAATAAAGTGAAGTGATGAGTGTACTATAAGTCAAAATGTATAAAAAATAAATGATTTAAATAATAAAGTTAATTGAGAAATAAATAAGTGGAAAAGTGGTTAGAAGTGGGTTAACCCTAAAATAAGGAAAGTGGGTTAAGATGGATAAAAGGTAACCCCTTAAGGAAGCTACATGAAAGTATAAATAAGAGGAAAATCTCTCTCATTTTTATCACACTTCAGCATATTGAATATATACAAGTGAATGAGGTAACCAAAGGATATCTAAGCTGAATTTCAGAGGGACGGTGTAGTAAAGAAGGCTGAAATTCAAGGGAGGATAAATTCTTTTGATGATGCTTTCTAATGTATGTTATTTATAGGTCATCTCACCATTTTTTAAATAACTTTTTTTCTAGAATGATTCATACCATGAAATTGGGAGGATGTTGAGGAAACATATCCAAGTAGACGTGATAAAAAATTCATGTTGTGGGTCATTTTATTTTTAGACTTACACTCCGTGGAAAATAGGGTTTGTGGCTAGTCCTGAAACTAGTCTAAAACATGTGTTTCGGGTAAAAACATCATAACTTCTTCATAAAAAATCCAAATTCATTAAGAGTAACTTTATTGAGGCAAATCTTTAGTATTCTGTGTACAATTTTCATATCCATACAACAAATATTCTGTGCGGGGCACTCTCTACAAGTTCACTCTCTAGAATAAGCCAAAATTCAATAATGTATGCCATTTTTTCTATAACTCTTTTTCTAAGAGGATCGAAGTAGTGAAACCTGGAGGAATTGCATAAAAGACACTAAAGAACACTATGTACTATTTTAATATATTTATTCATTACAAGTACATAGTTATAATTATTTCAAGTTATGGTTGTTGACTAATCCAAAATTAGTCATGTGATACTAAAGTAAAGTTTGATGAAAATGCTAGTATCTTGTTGTTAAAGTTAAGTAAGATTTGCAGGTATGTGATCATATACACCATGTCTATTACAAAGTTACAAATCAGATTTGGATGATGAAATTGATGAGGGATTTTAGTTGAGGTACATGTTGGGTACATGGTTGAAACAAGTAGTTGATGAGTTGGCACAGCCATGAGGTGTATAGTTGATGATGTTGGCACATATTGATGAGTCATAGTTTATGTGTATTTGATGCATGATTGGTACATATTTGGTGCATGGTTGATTCACTCATTGATGGTACAGGTTGAGGTATAGGTTGGTGCATGGTTGATGCACTTGTTTATGTTATAGGTTGATTATAGGTTATTTGTACAGGTTTGGTGCATGTTTGATGCATTTGTTTATGGTAAAGTTTGAGGTATAGGTTGATGTATGGTACATGTTGGAACATGTTATTGTTACAATTTGTTATAGGTTGATTATAGGTTGATTGATACAGGTTTACAAAAGTATATCTCACAGTGATAGTGTGACATTGGTTCCATCATTTTACTTCTACAACATGGTGGTTGGTCGAGGCAAGGACAGGTGGTTGTAGATGGAGAACATAGGAGTTTGTAGCCTCCTTCTAGTTGTAGCAAGAGAATTGGGGAGTTGAAGCTTCCCTCGGATTGTGGCCTAAGAAACTAGGGGGTTGGAGCCTTCTTCAAGTTGCAACTAGAAAACAAAGGAAGTTGGTGCTTCCAATGAATGTAATTGTTAAAGACATATAAGAAAAATCATTCAGTGGTTTTCTGCCAATTTTTGTTTCCACGTAAAAACATTGGCGTGTTGTGTATGTGTATGATTGTTCATTTGTTCATTGTTTATTTACTATGCAACTATTGGATGATAATTCTACATTGATATAACACTTGCATTTTATTGTTAAAACATATTAAATTTCTCTATTACTAATTCACCCCCCCCTCTCAGTAATCCAACAATTGGGATCAGAGCAAGTTCCTCCAGGAAACAGTTTAACCACTGGAAGGAGATCATGAATTATTCTGAGAATGGAGTACCATTTGTTTAATGGTCAGAATGGTTTAAAGTATGAGTTATGGAGTGGAAGGACGAAAGTATTTTTACAGGCACAGTGGTATTATATTTGGCTATCAGTTGTTACAGGATATGATAGTTCAAAAAGGAAAAATACTACAACCAAGAAGGAATTTAAGAAGAATAACAAAATAGAAATGGATTTCATATGGGAAGGGTTACCTAATCCAGTAAGAGAAAAGGTTGGTAAATGTTCACTGGCTAAAGAAATTTGGGATAATTTACATGACATATATTCTTCACCCATCATAGATTCATAAAATTACAAAGAATATGCAGATACAGATCAAGAATAATTATGTTCAGCATGTCAAACAAATTCAGAAGATGAAGAGTACATAATCACTAGAGATATGTTATTTTTATTTAATTGTGAAAAACACAGACATATTGAAATAGAATTCCATGAAGGAAATGAGACAAAAAAACTAATTGAAAATGAAGACAATTATGAAGGAGAATAGATTAGTCCTTTAGATGAACTAAGAGAAGAAAACAAGTCACTCAAGAAAGAATTGATGAAGCAAAAGAAAAGTGTTCACATTTTTTAAGAAGCACAATAAGTCATCGAGAACTTAGGAACTTAGCTAGAAGAAGCAAGAAAGATCGAAGAAAATCTTGAGTATCAAAAGAATTATTTGGAAGCCAACATAGAAGCACAGAAGGAAGAAGAAGAAATGAGAGAGAAGATATTGACATATCATCTTAAGGAAAGAACTAACGATCTAAACTAGCTTGAGGTGGAGTTTGGTCAAGAAGAGAAAGGACTTGAAGAAGAAATAATCACATTAAAAATTCATCTTGAAGAATAAAAAAGAACATAAGAAGTCATGAAGTCTCAAGTAATGAAGAAAGAAGAAGAGGTTAATAAGCTTGAAGAAGAAGTTGTCACACTGAGAAGTAAAATCATCAAGCTCAACAAGAATTTTGAAGAGATAGAAACATCCACATCAGTTATAGAGAATGAAGAGAAGCATTCTAGGTTGCTGGAAAAGAAGAATGAAGAAAATAGAAAGAGTTATGCAGAAGTACTCAAAGGAAGGAATCATGGTCAACCATAATCTAAGAAAACTATTGAAGATATATCTTCAAGAAGACCATCCATGTTCAAGCCACAAAGAAGGTTCAATCATGATCATGATCAGTCAAGGCATAAATTCATAAGGACTACACCAAAAATAATATCACTCACTCCCAGGTATGTAAATTGATTTTATGGTCATTGTTTTTACTATACTAATTTTGGACATAAGGTTGCAGATTGCAGGGATTATAAAAGAAATGTTCAAGCAAGAAATGCCTATGTGGCCCCATGTAACATAAATGTTACAAATGTCATAACTATGGACACATAGATAGTGATTATAGAAGCATGATCGATACTTCCATGAAAGAGAACACTAATATCATAGATAAGAAAGTATGGATAAGAAAACATGAAGAATATGTGAACAAAGACCAGGCACCAGAGATCACAAGATTGACAATAAAATGAGATGAAGAAAATTCAACAGAGAAAAAGAAAGATGTCAGATACAGAAAGTTTTGGAAAATAAATGAAAGAAAGGAAGGACAAGTAAATAAGGAATAGGTTCAAGACATTGTACTTTCATGCATTGTAGTGAAAAATGAATCCACATACAAAAAGAAAGAAGCAAGATCTCAAAGAAATGATGAATCTACTAATGAAAATGATGATGAATACACATCAGAGAAGGAATTGTTCTGATCCATATGACTTAGAGACTCCCAGGTAATATGAATGTTATACATGGGGAGTGTATGCAGTAGTTGTGATAGACCAAAGAACCATACTTCGAGCAACTTGCAAAGTTTGAGTAGACAAATTCAGAGCATTCAATTAGTTGAAGTACAATCAATTGTAGTGGTAAAGACTTCATGATAGTATAGTGATAAATGGGTCATCATTATGGACAATTGTGCAACAACGTTAGTGGAACAACTTTATGAATAAGAAGAAAAAGATGAAGAAGGGTTCAAGAAAAGGAAGTGCAGACAACAACCTCTACATCACAGTTAAGCCAGGAATTTACAAAGGATATACAGAATGAATTTGAAATGTCATTACTTTGAGAAGTATACTTATTTATGGGTCTTCAGATACGTCAAAGCAACCGAGGAATTTTTATTTCTCAAACTAAGTATATCAGAGAAATGCTAAATAAGTTCGGAATGGAAGATTGCAAACTAGTTGCAAGTTGAGAAAATATGATGATTCAAAGTCTATAGACCAGAGACAATACATGTCAATGATTGGTAGCTTACTATATGTGACAACATCCATACCAGATGTAATGCAGGAAGTTTTAGATGTGGCACAATTTCAAGCAGCACCAAAGGAATCACATGTATTAGCAGTGAAGAGGATTTTCAGATATATCAAAGGAATAAAAGAGTTTGGATTATGGTATCTAAAAGGAAATGATCTATCACTTATTTCCTACAAATATTGATATTGGGAAGGATGCATTGATGATCGAAGAAGCACCAGTGGAGTAGCGTTCTACTTGGGTGAGTGTTTAATATCTTGGCTAAGCAATAAACAATCATAAATATCTTTATCTACAACCAAAGTAGAGTATATTGTAGTAGAATGATGTTGTACTCATGTTCTATGGATGAAACAAACTTTGATAGATATACAGGTTGAGTATGATGAGCCCATTCGAATATATTTTGATAATACAAGCCCCATCAGTATCTCAAAGAACCCAGTGATGCACTCCAAGATGAAGCACATTCCAAGAAAGTATCACTTTCTATAGGAACAGGTTGCAGAGAAGAACATCAGAGTTGAATATTTGGGCACAAAAATTAAGTGGAAGACATCTTTACAAAACCCCTTCCAAGGGAAGCCTTTGAGTATCTTTGCCAGAGAGTCGAAGTAATTTCTACTCCAAAATTAATGTTATTTAATGCTTATGTTATATGTCTTAGATTTACATGATGAGGCACCAGAAAGAGGACAATTCGAGTTGGGATATCAGTTTCAAGAAGTGTTCAGATAGGGGGAGAAGCCCCAGATGTAAAGATACCTTTGGCATTGATGAAAAAGGGGGAGAATCCCCAGATGTAAAGATACCTTTGGCATTGATGAAAAAGGGGGAGAAGCCCCAGATGTAAAGATACCTTTGGCATTGATGAAAAAGAGGGAGATATTTATCAGATTCAAAGTTAAATTCTTGGAGAAAGAGCACATAGGCATGGTTTCAGGGGGAGCGATGGTCACATGGGGAGCATGATTGATATGACTTCATTATTGCATTAGAGTGTTGTGATCAATGGCAAAGGGGGGTATTTTTTATTAATTGGGTTGGTTTTCATTGATGTCAACCCTTGAACAAAGTCTGATAGCACAAAGGTTTAGGTAACGGACCCATGTTTATTTGATGGATAATGGTATTAGTTTTAATATATTTGAAGGTAATACTATTATATATGGATAGTGCATGTCATTCCATTTCCAGTGGCATGTGGAACGTCACATAACTCCTCATGGTTAGAGAGTTATGGCCATGTGAAGTTGGAGAACCCTCATGAGTCATCTAGAAGCCCCAAAAGGTCAAAGTAGTCAAAGTGGTTGCAAAGAATAAATTATTTAAATAATAAAGTGAAGTGATGAGTGTACTATAAGTCAAAGTGGATACAAAAGAAATTATTTATATAATAAATTTAATGGAGAAATTACTAAGTGGACAAGTGGTTAGAAGTGGGTTAGCCCTAAAATAAGGAAAGTGGATTAAGAGATTTTAGAAGGTAAATAATAAAGTGAAGTTATGAATATACTATAAGTCAAAGTGGATACAAAATAAATTATTTAAATAATAAATTTAATGGAGAAATTACTAAGTGGAAAAGTGGTTAGAAGTGGGTTAACCCTATAATAAGGAAAGTGGGTTAAGATGGTTAAAAGGTAACCCCTTGAGGAAGCTACATGAAAGTATAAATAAGAGGCAAGGCTCTCTCATTTTTATCAAACTTGAGAATATTGAATATCTAGAAGTGACCGAGGTAACCAAAGGATATCTAAGATGAATTTTAGAGGGAAGGTGAAGTAAAGAAGGTCGAAATTCAAGGGAGGATAAATTCTTTTAATGATGATTTCTAAGGTATGTTATTTACAGGTCATCTCACCATTTTCGCAATACAGTTTTTTTCTAGAATAATTCAGACCATAAAATTGGGAGGTCATTGAGGAAACATATCCAAGTAGTTGTGATAAAAAATTCCATCTTGTGTGTCGTTGTATTTTTGGAGTTACACTCCGCGGAAAATAGGGTTTGTGGCTAGTCCCGAAACTAGTCTAAAACAAGTGTTTCGGGTAAAATGTCATAAATTCTTCATAATAGATCCAGATTTAGTAAGACAAAATTTATTGGTTAGAGTATAGTCTGTAGTACTCTATGTACAAATTTTTTATCCATACAACAAATATTCTGTGCGGGGCATGCTCTACAAATTCACTCTTTAGAATAAGCCAGAATTCAATAAGGTATGCCATTTTTTCTATAACTCCTTTTATGAGAGGATCCAAGTATTGAAACCTAGAGGAATTGCATAAAAGACAATGGAGAATATTGTGTACAATTTTCATGTCTTTATTCATTAAAGGTGCATAGTTATGATTATTGCAAGTTAGGGTTGTTGACTAATCCAAAATTAGTCATGTGAGACTAAAGTAAAGTTTGATGAAAATGATAGTCTCTTGTTATTAAAGTTAAGGAAGGTTTGCAAGTATGTGATCATATACACCATGTCTATTATAGAGTTAAAAATCAGATTTGGATGATGAAATTGATGAGGGCTTTTGGTTGAGGTACATGTTGGGTACATGGTTGAGACAAGTAGTTGATGAGTTGGCACATACATGAGGTGTATAGTTGATGATGTTGGTACATCTTGATGAGTCATAGTTTATGTGTATTTCATACATTATTCATACATATTTGGTGCATGGTTGATGCACTCGTTGATGATACAAGTTGAGGTACAAGTTGGTGCATGGTTGACGCACTTGTTTATGGTACAGGTTGATTACAAGTTGTTTGGACAAGTTATTGTGACATGTTATTTCTACAGGTTTGGTGCATGGTTGATGCATTTTTTTATGGTACAGGTTGAGGTACATGTTGATGTATGGTACATGTTGGCACACGTTATTGGTACAGGTTGTTACAAGTTGATTACAGGTTGATTGGTGCAGGTTTACATCAATATATCTCACAGTGATAGTGTGACAATGGTTCCATCATTATGCTTCTATGACAGTTTGGTTGGATGGGGCAAGGACAGGTGATTGTAGCCACCTTCTGGTTGTAGTTGGAGAACATAGGGGGTTATATCCTCCTTCTATTTGTATCTAGAGAATTGGGGAGTTGGAGCTTCCCTCAGATTGTACCATGAAAAGCTAGGGGGTTGGAGCCTCCTTCCAATTGCAGTTGGAAAACAAAGGAAGTTGGTGCTTCCAATGAATGTAATTCTTAAACAATTATAAGAAAAATCATTCTGTGGTTTTATCCCGCTTTGGGTTTCCATGTAAAAAAAAATGTGTATTGTGTATGTGTATGATTGCTCATTTTTTCATTATTTATTTACTCTACGACTATTGGATGATAATTCTACATTGATATAACACTTGCATTTTATGGTTAAAAAGGATCAAATTTCTCTATTAGTGATTCACCCCCCCTCTCATTAATCCAATAGTTATAGCCTCCTTTTTGTTGTAGCAAAAGAATTAGGGAGTTGGAGCTTCCCTCAAGTTGTAGCCTGAGAAACTAAGGGGTTGGATCCTCCTTCCAGTTGGAGATGGAAAATTGGAATTTGGTGCTTCCTTGAATGTAATTATTAAATACATAAAAAAAAATAATTGTGTGGTTTTCTCCCGCATTGTGTTTCCACGTAAAATGATGGTGTACTATGCATTGTGTGGATGTGTCTATTATTTTTAACTATGCATTGATGGATGTTAATGTTATATGATTCAATAACATATTAATGATGAACTGATGAACATTGTTGAATAAGTTAAAGGAATATACATTGTGGTTAAAAAGGATTAATAAGTGGTATAAATTTATCATTACTGATTCACCCCCCAATCGCAGTAATCCAACTATATCTCCAAAGAGTCTTCAAGATGTTTCATTGCATCCACTTGTTTTTCTACCGAGATTGGAGCTACATCATTATTTGAATAAATGATGTTTTGGTTAGCTACAATTTTTCCAGGTTTGGTTACTTCATCCTTGATATAGAGTGGGCTATGAATTTCCTTCTCATATATTTTCAATTATGCTACCATGGGTTCCTCATTATTTAACTATGATGCAAAGGCCATGATTTGGAAATCCCCTACATATGGATTATGATTCCATCTGTAGGAGTGAGGGAGGACCATATTATTAACAACAAATTCACACATTCTAACTTTTTCTTCTATATTGTAGCTCTAATAAGTATCTAAGAAATATTTGGGAGTTTCTATGTAAAATTTTACTTGTTGGGATGGACTTGAAATTTGGTGCTTATACCATTGTTATTTGAGGAACAAGGTATCCACCCTAGCTGCTTTCATACAAACCAACAAGTCTATAGATAATTTAACCATGGTTTCTAGTGATTCTCCCATTACTTCTATATTTTCATTTTTAAAATCCAATTCCTTCTTGGCTTCATCCAACCTCTTCTTTATCTTCTGGTTTTCTATTTTAAGTTTCTAGTTGTATTCCATATTTTACATTTTAATGATCTGAAATCTCTTTTATATATGTTGAAGTTGTTTTTCTAATTCACCAAGAGAATCCTCTTTTTGTTTCCCATTTCTTCTCTCTTCCATCCTTTTCCATGTTATGCTTCAATATTAGTATTTTATAACTCCAACAAAGTGGCATAGAGAAGTTGGTATGTCGGTGTCTTTCCCTCTGATGTTCCCCCTGTCTATAATGGTATCTCTTCATGGGGTGTTATCTCTTTCTGAGATGACTTTCCCATTTTTGTTTTTAGTTCTTCTAGACTAAGGGAATATTCAATTTCTTCAATTTTAATTGGAGTATATAGATGGGTGATTAGTTTAGGACTTCCTTTCTTTTGTCTCTTCCTTATCCTATAAGATAGTCTCCTTGTTGGATGAATAGGCTTAGTACATGTAATTTTTAGAGGGATGATGGATTTTGTCCTAAGTGCTATTAAAGTGTTAGCCACATCTTCATCTTCTTTCTCTATCTTCAATTTATTCTTTCCTTAATACCAACAATATCTTGGCTTTCTTAGCTTATTAGCTTTCCCAACATTTTCTTCCTCTTCTTTTTCTTGACTCGTGTTTATCATCTCTGTATGTATTTATAGAAAATCTTGCATGTCTATATCCACAAAATCCACCCAAGGGAATATATGTTTCATATTTCCTAGGGCATACAATAATATTATTTTAACGAGCCCAGGGTGATATAAAAATTCATGTTTCCCTCTTTTACCTTGGTACTCATTTCCCTCAAGGATTGAAGTAGAAAGTAGGGAAGGTTGAGATTGTTTGCTTGCTCTTGATTGTAGCAATGTCTCAATTGATGGAGGAGGATGAAGTGGTAAACATATACCGCACTCATCCTCCATTAACAAGTTATATATTTAATTATATGGTAGGCCACCTTTGACCAAGGTTGAGGAAGGATTTCCATCTTTATCCCAATCTTTTCCTCTTGAAGTTTCTCATTTTTATGGAAGAACAATTTATTGGCATTGGTATCACATTTACTTTATTCTTTTTCCCATGGAAAACCGATAGGTAGGATGGACACTCTCCTAATGGAAGTCTCATCCACTATTATTTCCAATCCTTTCATTGTAGTGATATATTCTTGATCCTTAATATTTTGAAAATTTAATAAAAACTCCAAGGAGATGTCATCATAAAACCCTGTAATCCTATCAAAATAACCCAACCAATGACTTCTCTAAAATATTTACACTATCTTAGGGTTTTCATAGATCTTAGAAGGTTCATTAGGTTCCCTTCTATTGAACACATCTCCCATGGTGTCTTGAGGTAGTCACCCAATCTATTTTTTCAATTCTGAGCTTTTGTTGATGATGTGGTATGATATCACTTTGTGATTATGAGTTTTAAAAAATGACAGTATGGGAATTTTATGATGCACATGTGGGACTACACAAGAGAAAAAAAATTGAGAGATTCTCATCAGAGACAAGGTATAGGTTTTTATGGTGGATTGGGGAGGCCCTATTATTCAAGTAGGCTTGTATAAGAGATGAGATAATTGTAAGCATAGGGTAATTGATACATCAAAAACTATTTAAGAGGATTGAGAGATAGATAAGTTTCTATTGGGTTAATACTACAAGACCGTGTGGGTGATACCCTTGAAGTTGACCATGAAATATCAACAAGAAATATGACCATGATGTATTAATGAGCTAGGGTGGAATTTTTAAAGTTACAAGGTAGTTAGGTGGAAACAAAAATATTCATGAGAAATTTACTTGATAGAAAAAAATTGAGTAGGTTGACTGTGCTACCTCTTCTCTAAAAACCCTAGGGTTCTTGTTTATTATTATGTTTACTTTTAATTCCTTATGAATCACTATGGTTGTTTTCTTGTTGAATAGATGAATACTTATTGTGCTTAACTAAGCTCAAGGATTGAAACAAAATGTTCTCACTCTTGCTTAGGAGAAAAATATGAGGCCTTATTGGTTCTTATCTCATGTTTTTGAAATGACAGTTATATAATCATTACTCTTGACTGCCATAATATTTAATGACAGTTATATAATCATTACTCTTGACTGCCATAATATTTAGTTAACTTTGAATGATTTTCCACCTTACTTTGATTTTTCATCTCATTAGAACGAATTATATCCTCCCCCTGAACATGAAGTATAAGGTTTTCCTCATTTGTGTCACCTTTAGTTTTTAATTTAAATAATTGACCATGCATAATAAATATCGATTTGGTTATTTTTCAGGTTATGGAATGAAGAGTAATGAGAGTGGATTCATAGAGTACCTTTAGGATGTATTATTGTTTGTTGTATCTTGTTGATGATCGTGTTGTTATGTGTAGATTGAATGTTGATGTAAAGTTCTTTACAAGTTGTTGAGTCATCTTGTATGAACAAAGTTCCCAGAGGAAGAGAAAGATGATAAATCATTGAATTTTCATTGTTGCACTAAGATTTTGATAGTCCCTATTATTGTAGAAAGTCTTTTCTTTGAAAAGAATATTTTTTTGTAGCTTTTATTCAATTGTTGTAACTTTCTTGTAGTAAACAGAGGATCGTGTAGGTTGTTTTGGAAATAATTAAAAAATATATATTTTTCTTTTGGCTAGATCAAATAATGTTATTTTGATTGAAGTATAATTATTATGATAAAAGAAACTTGATGTTATAATGTGTAGGTTGTTTTGGAAATAATGCAAAAATATATATTTTTCTTTTGGCTAGATCAAATAATGTTATTTTGATTGAAGTATAATTATGCTAAAAGAAACTTGATGTTATAATGTTTTGTTTTGAGGATGAACCTCTAGAGAAAATTATGTTTCCTATAGGTCTTCACGTAGCTTTTTTGTAGCTATATTTATTAATTTGAGAATGAGGAAAGATGTTTGAAAAATTCTTAGAAATATGAAAAATTTATATTAGTGGAGGGGAGAAAACATTATTTTCATTTTTTCCTAATGAATGATAATATGATATGGAAAGAAAGAATATGGAACGATGATTGAAAATTGAAGAGAATTTTTGAATTTATTACTCCTTTTTTAATTGTTGAAGATGACTTTGAATTCTTGTAGGCACTCATTGTTTGTTGATTTTTTTAATATTTTTTTCTTTTTGTGTAGTGAATCAAGTCCTTGTTGAGGTGACGTAACTTGGTTCCTACAAAACAAGAATATCATTATATGATTCCATTTTTGTTTCTTATTTATTTTCAAGGAAATGGTGACATTGATGGTTTTCACTAGTGCCTTGCATGATCATGCCTTGAAAGGTTTTTGTGATGATGAATTTTTTATTTCTCAGGTCTAAGACTACCTCCATGGAGGTTCTAAATCATGGTGTTTCTCTTTATTATTCGGATGGATTCAGAGTATCTCTATTTTCCATCACATACAAACTTTGGACTTTCATTGTGTTTGTAAATTACTCCATTGTTAAACAGATATTGTATATATTGAGCTTAAATTCATTCACCAATAAGGGAATTATTTCTTCATCTATAGTTTTGAATTGAACTAATCCATTTTCATGACATTTCTCAATGATATATGGATCTAACCATTTTGTCATCTATTTTCCTTTAAAGTCCTTGAATATTGAGTCAAACAATAGGGCCCAATCTCCTTCATTCAATTTACCATGTTTGATGCTCTTGTCATGCCAAATATTCCTTTTTAGTTGTATCGCTTCAATGTTGAAGAGTTGTTGCATAGTATATTCATCTAATGCATTCAATTGATTCAATATATGTTGTTATATTGATGAGATATCCATGACTAGTTCATATGTTGTTCTTAGAGTAAGGAATTCAAACTCAATGGGTAGTATGGTCTTCTTAAAATAGACTAGTTCATAGCATGTAAACTCTGTGGTAGTATTCCATGTGATGTTATATGCCCATAATAACCCTATGAGTTTTCTTTCATATTCAATTCATGTTTCTTGGTAAGGATATTTCTAATTATCTATTGGTGACTTTAGATTTTCCATTTCCTATGGATGATAAGGTGTTGAGTTTCTATGGAAAATATGATTTTTTTGCATGACTTGTTCAATAATATTTGAGTTAAAAAAATCTCCTTGATCTATGACTATCTCCCTAGGGTATCAAAATATTGAACATATTCTCTCTAGTAGGAATTCAACCACTTTGTACTCTGTAGCATCCCTCATTTCTTACAATTCATACAACTTGGATAAGTGATCAATACACACTAGTATGTACTTATTCTATCTTGAAGGTGGGTCAATTGGCCCTAAAAGGTACAAAACCCACTTGTCAAAAGGTTCCTATGAGATATGGGGTTGTGAAGGAATTTCATTTATCTTTGTAGATTTCCCCATATTTTGACACTCATCACAGTGAGATGTATACTGTTAAGAATCTTTGTGTAGTGTTGGCCAACAGTTACCAACTTGTAGGATTTTGTAGGTTGTCATTTCATTTACATAGTGTCCTCCACAAGGTTCATCATGGTAGGTATGGAGGATATCATGTACTTCATATTCACTTATGAATATTCTTAGAATTTGATATGGCCCATGTGTGAATAGATATCATGCAACCCAAGTGTATATTGTACTCTTTTTGACAATTTTGCACCTTTCCCTGTTGGAAAAATGTGGAGGAAACCTCCCCATTTTCAAACAGTTGGTTATGTTAACAAACTAAGGGATTTGTGGTGATATTTCAAAGAGGTGTTCATCTAAAAAATGGTCATCTATGTTGGGTATGTGTTATATTATTTGCACGACTATATTTGGTGTTTTCTATTTTGCGTCGGGCACACAGGGGGGTTTGTAGCACCCCCCCCCGTTTGAGGTTTGTAGGGGGAGATATCCCCCTTGCACAGGGGTTCGGGGGAAACTCCCTTGAGAAATTTGTTTTCCTCAGGAAACGTGTCACATTGTTTCCTCATTTTTCGTGTCTCCTCAATTTTTGTGTCCATTGTTGGGCGATTTTTTGACACATCATTTTTTATGATGTTTTTCTATTTCTAGTTAAGGAATTAGGGTTGTTAACTAATATAGGTCATTGGGTTAGGGTTTTGGATGCCACTGGATCCTATATGTATATTGTATTGTAAACAATGTATCAGTATGAATGAATATAGAATATGCTGGTTTTCCCAGTTTCAGTTTCCAGGGGAAAAATATCTATGTAATGTGTGTATTTTCCATTGTATATTTTCTATTATTTTATTAAAAATTTGTTTGTAGTAAAATATTGTAAAAGGTTAAAATCTACATTTGGTATCAAAGCTTTGTTGGATTTAGGGGGATGCCTTTGTAGTCAAGGGTTTGGCTTGAGACTATGATAAGCCTTGTTACAATGGGAGATCTGTGGTATTAATTTTTTCAGGTGAAAAGAAATGTCGAGCAATTTGAAAATGGAGATTAAAAAGTTTAATGGGAAAATTTTTGAGTTGTGGAAGCTCAAGATGGAAGATTTGATGGTGGACAAAGATCAGTGGATCACAGTGGATCTAGGTATTGAACCTACATGAGATTCAATAGATGACTGGGAAAAGTTGTATCGGAAGGCAAAGAGAACAATCCAACTTTGTCTCTCAGATTCAATATTACTAAATGTGTGAGAGGAAGCTATAGAAAAATATTTATGGGATAAGTTGGGGAAGTTCTATTAGTCTAAGTCCCTAGTAAATAAACTATTTCTTAGAAAGAAGTTGTATGACCTGACGATGAGAGATGGAGACTTAGTGGTAGAGCATTTGAACACCTTCAATACTGTGGTAATTTAGTTAGTATATGTTGAGATTAAAATTTTAGATGAAGATAAGTGTATCAATTTACTGTTCTCTTTACCATATGTGTGGGATAGTATGGTTGTGGCCATAGGTAGTAATATAAATGCCTTGAATTTTGATGAAGTGGGCTCATCCTTATTGTCGGAAGAGATAGGATGGAAGAACATGGAAGGATAGTGTAAGGTAGCTAGAGAGGTAGTGGGGGGGGCCAGAGGGTCCATAGTGATAATAGTGGAGGTCATTCAATGTAAGGTGGACTAGGTCCACTATATTAGTTAGATATAATAAATGGGTAATTAGATATAATAAATGTAAGAGGACTTCTTAGAAGGTTCTACTTCTAGAAGATTCCTCCTCTAGAATGTTCTTAGGTGATGGTAGCACTATATAACAGGGTTCAAGCAATGTAATGAGATATGAAGAGAATTAGTGTATTTGGAGCTGTAGCTCAATAGGAGGATGCCCCCTCAAAGAGGCAAGTGAACAGGAGAGGATCCCTTCCATAATAGGATCCATTGTATGGTGTTGTCCTACCTCAAGGGTTTGATAATAATAGAATGTGGTTTCTTCTATATTTCTCTTTGGATATATTGTGTATTAAGTATTTGTGGTGATTATATTTTTATATCTGGTATTGGCTCTTAACAAGTGGTATCAGAGCACTTTCCTTGGCCAAAGTTGTGGGCAACTACTCTTTATTTTTGCAGATTTTTTTTCGAAGAAGAAAAAAGAGGGCCGCAACATTCCAGACATTTTCAGTATATTTATGTGAAAAATTTGTAGAAAAGGGTTGTATATCTGAGTTCCTCTCAGAAAAACACCCAAGTTAAAAAAAAAAAATCGTCCAAAACGGAGTCCAGGAAGTCAAGATATTGAAGTTTTAAAATCTGCAATTTTTCAGGGTTTTTTCTGCAGATGACGGCGTGATTTGTTTTTATTTATATAGCATTTGGAGGCCGAATTTGCCCAAATAAATTACAGATATGATTTCTTCTCACAATTTCACCCAATTTCAAAAAAAAATCAGCTGAAACGGAGTCCGGGAAGTGAAGTTATGAGCATTTTAAGTTCAGCAGTTTTTTAGGGTTTTTCCAGAAAAAACCGCGATTTTTTGTCGTAACTTATTAGGTGAGTTCATAGGATGCTTAGATGGCTAATTATTCTCAAAACCTAAAAGAAATTCTTGAATCATTCAAAGCCCGATTGTTTCACACATTGGATGCATTTGTACATGGCCTCACAGACCGTCTCACAGACAGTCTCACAGAAGGCCTCAATGATAGTTTTCATAGTATTCAAGATTCATTGAATAACATGAAGGAGATATTTCTTATGGAGGGCCTCAAGGATGAATATAATCAAGAAATATATGTTTGGTATGATTTTGAGACAGATTGTGATGATTGGTATATGGATAGTTCTCATTTCTGGGATGACAACCACTTTCATATTTTATTTGATGACTCTACTCCACCTTCTATAGAGAACATCAATGTCCCACATCAAGAGCTAGTTACCAGCGTCCAATCTACATATTCTACAGTGGCATTATTCATTCCAGATTCTTCTATGACCCTTTTCCACTATGTGGATGGATCTTATTATTTGGATCCACATGATAGGTGTCAGTCTTTGGAGCATCATTTGGAGTTGGTTATTGGGTTCCAAAATCTTCCACGGGGAGTTC
>JZKD02S0050065.1:400267-441913 GCA_000966675.3 Picea glauca
TAGTGTATTTGGAGCTGTAGCTCAATAGGAGGATGCCCCCTCGAAGAGGCAAGTGAACAGGAGAGGATCCCTTCCATAATAGGATCCATTGTATGGTGTTGCCCTACCTCAAGGGATTGATAATAATAGAATGTGGTTTCTTCTATATTGCTCTTTGGATATATTGTGTATTAAGTATTTGTGGTGATTATATTTTTATATCTGGTATTGGTTCTTAACAGATAGAGAAAAGATGCATTATTTGCAAGAGGTCGCTCCCAGGAAAGAAATATATATAAGTCCTCAAGTAGGAGATTTAAGTCTAAGGGAAGATGTAAGTCTCCCAGAAATTTTGTAAATGAATGTTGGAGATGTGGAAAAGAAGGGCATTACAATAAGCGATGTAGATCCAAAGTTGAGAAAAATAAGGGATCTTAAGAATCTCCTTCTACAAAATAAAATACCTCCAAGTAAGGAGGGGATACATACTTGTATTATTCAAGCACACATGATCATATCATGAGTCATGGTTGGTTGAATTAGGTGCATCCTTTCACATGACTCCCCATAGGGAGTGGTTTTGTGAATATGAAAGGTATGATGGAGGTAATGTTTTCCTAGGTGATGACTTGACAACTAGAATCATAGGTCAAGGAAAAATTCAAGTTGAGGCTCATAGATGGAAGTCTTAGAACACTACCTAGTGTTCTGCACATCCCAAGATTTGCAAGAAATTTGAATTTTATAAGAAAAATGGACGATGCAGGGGTGAAACATTTTTTGAAAAGGAAACCTAAAGGATGGTTCGAAGAGAAATGGTGTTGATGAAGTGAGTTCATTTTGGATATATGTATAAGCTACAAAGAATAAGTATTAGTGATGGGTGTAATAGTTCCATTTTTCATGATATTGGAGTTGAAGAAGAAAGAACGCTTATAATCTTTGGAGAAAAGGTTATTATGTGGCATATCGAAGAGAAGGGTTTTCGACTACTTCACGGTAAAGGTATGGTTGAAAGTATGTATAAATTATCTCTGGATTATAATTTCAGTGAACATTGTGTATATGGGAATCATAATCGGTTAATATTTCCCTCTGGTGCAATGAGGGCGAAAGGAATTTTATAGCTAGTTCACAGAGATGTGTTTGTACCCGTGTCAGTTCCATCATTGGGAAAATGTTTGTAATATGTCTCATTTATAGATGAATTCTCGAGGAATACTTGGATATATTTCCTCATGAATAAATCTGAAGTCTTTGACGGGTTTAAAGAGTTTAAGTCTCTTGTTGAGAATCAAACAAAAAAATAATTAAGGTGTCGAGGACAGATAATGGTGGAGATTCCTACAAGAATTAATTTGAATAATTATTTAAGAAGTATGGTATATAAAGACAAAATACTACTCCATATACACCTTAGTATAATGGAGTTGAATAAAGGATGAATGGGACGTTGATGGAAAAATAAAGGTGCATGCTCAGTGGTGCCAGGTTGGGGAAAGAATTTTGGGCAAAGGAAGTGGGTATTGCATGTTACCTGGTCAACAAACCACCCTCATCAACATTGGATGAAAATACTCCATAAGAGGTATGGACTGGTAAGAAAACTTCTCTCACACATCTCAAGGTATTTGATTGTGAGGCCTATGTTCATGTTCCAAAGGAAATCAAGAGTACGCTATATAAGAAGGTTGCAAAGTGTATCTTTATTGGGTATAAATATGGTATCAAAGGTTGTGTATAACTGAGATGTGGTATTTGGAGAAATGAAGTATGTTGTCAAACAGGAAGTCCTACCAAGTAAGGAAGAACCAGAGAAAATGGAGTTTGATTTAGAGGATGATGAATCATACTCTAGAGAAGAACAAGAATTAGAATAAGAAGATCTGCATACTCCAGTATTGAGAAGACTAGATTAAGAAATAAGGCTATGGGAAACGTATACTCCATCTCATTTCCATTCAAATTTTGATTTGTCTATTACTGATGGTGATCCTATAAATTTCATGGAGGCAGTGGATTCAGAGGATGGAAAGCTCTGGAAAAAGGCCATGGATGAAGAAATGGCATCCTTGGATAAAAATGAGGCTTGGGATCTAGTCCAGTTGTCGACCAGAATAAATCACATTGGAAGAAAATGGGTATTTAAAAAGAAGTTGAATGAAGAAGTCAAAGTGGATAAATACAAAGATTGATTAGTAGAAAAGGTGTTGTGGTGGGAAATCCCCCTATAGACTAGCATTTAGGGTTATATCATGCATGCAAATGAGACCAAAAGAATCCTACTTTTTACCGTCGTCCCAGACCTAATCCTTATTTCTTTTAAGAAAATACATGGTTAAAAAAACATACCTTGCTCCAAACGTTCGATGTCGATCCTTCTTCATGCTTGATCACTTGTTAGCATCTATCCTCCTAAGACTGACCTGCTTACAAAACAAGAAACAAACTCTACATGCATTTGTTCTATAGATTAATGGGTTAGAGATTCAAACATATATTCACTAAACTATGAAGAACTCGTATAGTGGGATGGTAAAAGAATTTCTTTATTATTAACTTTAATGAATCAACTTACAATGTCGAGACCGGCCACCGCTCCGTGAACTTGATCCTGAGATCCTCTTCAAATGTCCTCCAACTTCTTTGCTCTATATCTCTCTTTGCACAAGGATGGATAAAGGGTTGGGACAATGGGAATGTGAAATTGGGTAGAGTTTCTTTACTATTATTCTCCTCCTCCAAATGGGACCCCTAAGCCTTCTTTTATAGGCTAGAAGAAGCTAGGTATTTGGACGAATGCTCATCCATGCATGGTCGAGAGTTTCAATTAATTCACCCAAAGTTATGTGTTCCATCGACAACTTTCCTTTTTTCGTGCTTTTGTAGGTACACATAGGTTGTTTTAGGTCATCTAGCATGTACACGCGTGTAGTAATGGAGTAGGGTGTGTGGGCCCTTATAAAAGAGGTTTTTTTGAAGAGTTTTTCAACAGTGTTTTTGCAAAGAAGGAATCTGAGATGGCCTAATTCCAGGTAAGCATATCTGGTGCAAATTAGGGTTATAACAGATGCCCACTAATGTGTGAGGTCAGAAGACCATCTGATGGCCGAAATACATTACCAATATTTATTAATGTGTCGAATAGGTGGGCCCAGAGACCAGAAACTGGGAGGCATCATCTGCAAAATAACAACTGTCTCACCGAGGCAGGCATACCCATGCTTGGGATAAAATAGAATCATGGCTACCAATCAAATACACTGTATATCCATGTCAAATAACTATATAAAGTGTAGTCGTGAACAATACACAGCGGAGTTACATCTCGAAATAAAAAAGATATACACATAGAGTATCCATCTTCTAGAAGTTGATACGGCCTAATGGTTGGAGATGAGATCTTCAGAGCTCGAGCAACAACTTCAAAAAATCTTCAAAACTCATGTAGTAGTGTAATATGAGTGTATGAATTTACCACCCAGAGGTCTTCGACGACTCGTCGATCATGAACTAGATAATCTTGATGATCAGATTGAAGGCTTCATTGATTTCGAACAAGGACTTGATTGGACATTCAGGATGGTCGGGTATGAGGGAAAGAGACAAAATGCAGAGGGGCCGACTCAGGCTTGGTGACAAACTTCCCTTGGACCATAGAAAAACAAATGATGAGACTTAGGCAGCATAGCATTAACATAAGTTTATGAGGCAAGAGGCAATGAAAACTCTCCATATGTTCGGAAGAATAACCAAATGGAGGAGGACACAGCTCTATGTAGCGAGAAAATATTCCTAAGGTCATATTAAATCCCAAGGTTTGATGAACAAACAGATAGATCTACTTTATCCAAGGGTGACTCATTATGTTGCCAATAAAGAAAATACTTTTCCCTTCCTCTTTTTGGGCTACATTTGATTTTTTTTGTCTTTTTCAATAATTTTGGAAAAAAGAATAAAATAATGTTATGCTACAAAGGAGAATTGAGTGTCGCAAACATACTAGTTCCAAGCGCATGAAACACAGGGATGTTTAAGGAAAAGAGACATATGCAAGAAAAGGACACTTGGGAAAAATCCTCAAGGGGCCAAAGGTGTCAAGACGCAGAGGCAAAATGCTACAGGGCTTGTGTATAAGACATGCTTCAAATGGTTCAGTTTGAGAGTAACATGGAGTCGACATTAGGCCAAAGACACGGGTATGCAAATGTGATTAACAAAACACATAATGGTAACTTCCTTCGATGTAAGTTTAATGATCCCAGATAAGGTAAGCTTGGTGGTTTTTCATATTTAGAGAGTCTGAAAAAATGTAAAAGGAGACTCCATTGGGGTACCTTTTTCGAAGGTAGTCTAGTTGGTTCGAGAAAGGGGTAAACTAGCACTGACAAGATGTCTATTCAAAACCATTTTAATGAGTGTGATAAGGACAAGATCACTCAGCCATTTTTTCATTTTTAAGGATTCTGAAAAATCTTAACTATGGACTCCGTCGGGAATGTTCTTCTGGACCAGTTTAATGAGTGTGAAAGAATAAGGTCACTTGGCAATCTTTTCAATTTTAGGGAGTCTAAATAGAGCTTAACTATGGACTCCAAGGGGGTTCCTTTTTCATAAGTTTAGTCCCCCAGGCCCAAAAAAGGGGTAAAATTATACCTGAGGGTACTCTTCTAGAGAACTGAAGTTCCATAGAGTATACCTTTGTTCGTACAGTTGATCATCTGGATCGCAAAAGGGGTAAACTACCGCTGGACAGACGTGAATTCAAATTTTAGTTTAACGAGTGTGAAAGGCCACAAGATCGCTCGACAATATTTTCATGTTTAGAGGGTCTAAAAAGGGCTTAAAAGAAGACCCGTTATATATTTTGGGAGTCTCGAGGGTGAGGTCAAGAGTGAAAAGGAATCATGAAAATGAGGCTCAAACTCATAATCAGGAAAAACAACAAGGACTCCTGAGCCTACAGTGATTAAAAATAGCATGGATACCATAATGCAACTAGGATCTACCTAGGGCATCCATGTTCTGGTAAGATCTACCACCAAGTCGTGACACTTCTGAAGCAGCTATGATGGTTTCATGTCGCAACCTGATGGGATTGATCTTATGGTAAAGGAAAAATACAATGAGATACAAAAGTTAGGGTAGAAACCTAACCTACATGATCAAGTTGATCCTCGATTTTTTTTTTTTCACGAGCTGTTGAAAATTACCCAAAACTCCAAAAAACTATCTCGATACCCGATCATATCCCTCCCATGCAACTCCTGAATCACTCTAAATGGTTTTTGGTTTAAAGAAAATGATAAGGGAGGCCAAAAAAGTGACAAAAAGAGGCCAAAAAGTCTATAAATAGAAGCTAGCAGCTCATTATCACCATTGTTGATTTGGAAATTTACTCTAGAGACAAAAAAACCCCTTTGTCAAAAGTGGTGATTCTGGGAGCTATAGTGGACGAAACGAACTTCTGTCTGGACCAAGTAAGTACAAACTCCCTTATCTTGCATTTTAAGTCTTTCTTTTTTCTTTAGGTTTTATTTTTTGGGGGGGCATCGACCTTCAAAAGGTTGGCCCTAGGTCCACACGGGATATCTTAGGACAAGATTCATGTACATTCGAGCAGAGTAAACCATGCACACGTGTACACATGATGGTCAGTATTACAGCCCACGTGGACCCTCTTTTAGAATGAAAACAACTTAAAAAACAAGGGTTAACCCTCCTGAACCTTGGTATTTTGCAGAATGTATGTCCACTAGAGAGAAAGAGAGCATGAAGAGGTTAGTGAGTTGGTTGGGGAAGACCCCAATGCTATGGCTGCCTTGATGCAATGTGGGTTACTCAAGTTCTTCTTATGTCCTTTTATGTGGGAACAACCTAGGATACTAAATGCCTTGGTTGACTACTGGCATCCAGATGCAGAGGCATTCATGTTAGAGGGGCAGTCACTAGTGCCCACGACCGAGGACATTTATTTTTTGACTGGCTTCTCCTGGAGAGGGGAACCAGTCAACTTCTGGACTTTTCCTTCAGGGCCACATAACATAGTGAAATTGATAGGTCTTTACTGTGAGGCTGATATAGACCGCTCGAGCTCACAGGTACCCATAAGAAAGATTACTGACTTATCGCTACAGGCAATAGTGTTTCTTATTGGGAAAATCACTGGTTCTGTGGCTCTACATCAGATGTCCCGTGCATAGATGAATTGTGCAGTCCAATGCTTAAATGCACAAATATTTGATTGGAGTACCACATTGCTTGAGTGTATGAAGAGGCAGTTGACAGATTGTCATTTGCAGACATAGAGGAACTTTGGGTTTGGGACCGTTCTGTGCTCGTTCTTCTTTGAGAGGGTTCCGAGTTTTATTCCTCGAGTAGTGGTATGAGGATATAAAACCTCTCTCCCTGCTATGTGTAGATGGGCAATATTGTTTCCATGACAGGGTGGTGGAAGGATTAATGAGTCCTTCGATGATGATTTCTTCACCTTGCTATCATGGCTAATCCCAGTTATCGAGGATTACCCTTATGCAGGGATTAATTTTTCAAGGGATCCTAAGATACCAGTACCTCCTGGTGAGGAGTGAGGAGAGATGGGTAAGTCTCCATCATTGTTTTTTTTTATTTATTTTTTGGTTAAACATATGTTATTTTTATGTTGTTTTTGTTATATATATCATTTTTTGTTATACCAAAGTATTTGACGGATATGTGTTTGTTGTGTGAAGATGTGGGACCAGTGTGACTCGCTGACTATACGAGGAACAAACATCATCCTCGGCCAGGGGCCGCACCTGCCGCTGCAGGGGGACCATCATTAGCAAGAGATCTTCCAGCCGAGGAGTCTGAGAGGGCATTGAGACAGGTTGAGCAGAACTTTACTGTGCTCACTTGCATGGCCCCTATGGCAGAGATTGAGGACCTACCACCATCTATGCAGCCTCATGTAGTGGGGGCACCATGGATGTGGGTCCAGTTGTTTTGAAATTTAGCCAACGCTGTGGATCAGTATAACAGGGCCCACAGGCCCTGACCTTAGTTAGACATTTCACGTGCCATGAGCACTACTTGTATATATTTTTTGAGGGCATAAGCCTCATCACTCGTTATTGGTCATATTTTTGAGGTGCTTGCATCCATCTGTGTACTCTGGTTACTTTATGATATTATATATGGATTTTTATGTTTTTTTATGGCTTGTGGATCATTTTTGAAAAAAAATGTATTTACATGTTTATGTGTATGTCTTTTCATATGTGTGCAATATGCCAATCTAAAATTTGATCACCTAGAGTATCTGTAATTTGATTTAATCTTCTAGGAACATGAAAATATGTAATATAATTAAATTTTCATTCTAAGAGATGTACCCTAAGGAATCGTCTGTATAAAGTCAGATCATGAACCTGGTATACTCTGTTTAACTGAGACACAACCGGTTGAGTGTCGAGATAGACCCAGAGATGAGAGATATGAAATGACAAAGCGTCACGAAGCAACTCAATAACTACACTATACTCGGTGACATTGTTTGTGGTGTCACCTAAGTATATATCTCCAGAAGATAATGATTGGACTTAAGCTGTAAATATTACCCAAGCTACGAAGGCAAGCCTCTGAGTGTGATGGATAGCACCGTCTACATACCCAATGAAGACCTTGAAATCACTTGACATCTGCCACAGTGATGAAAGATAACATCAATGACATGTCCATAAAACTAAAATAAACTAGAAAGTAATAATACAAAGACTATACATATGTTACAAAAATTTACCCACGGTGACCTGCCTATGAGTAATACTTCTTGAGGTAGAGCCCATTTCTAGGCTCCACCAAAGAATTCCCTTCAAAGTCAACCAGATGATAAGCGCTCTTTTTTAAAACCTCTTTTATGATGAAAGGCCCAAACCACATGCGTTTGAATTTTCCTACCCCCAGGGGGTCCTTATCTTGGTCATAGACCAGGACAAGGTCGCCTTCAGAGAAAATCTGAGGATGAATAGACCTATCATACTTACACTTGAATTTATGTTTGTGAGCCTCGTTGTCTAGGGCCGCATCACGACGCTACACATTGAGCTGCTCAAGGTATACTAACCGTTCTTCAAGTGGAGAAGTGTTTGGCAATAATTGTACTACCAACTTTAGGGATGAGATCTGACATTTGATAGGAAAGACTGCTTCTAACTCGTATATGAGTTGAAAAGGTGAGAAACTAGTTGCAGTCTTAACAGATGTTCGGTAGGCCCATAATGTCGAGTATAACATAAAATGCCAATTTGACTTGACTGAGTTGATTGTTCACTGTAGGATGGTCTTAGAAGATTTGTTTATAGCTTCCACCTGACCATTTTCTTGGGGGTAGTAGGGTGATGAATGTTCTTTCTGTAACCCAAGATTTGATGTTAACTCGGTCATCATCTGGTTCTGAAAGTGACTGCCATGGTCAGTGAAAATCTCCCTCGGGATGTCGAACCTTGCTATTATCTGATTGAATAAAAGGAGAGCTACAATCTCTCCATCATCTTTAAACTTTGGCATAGCTTCAACCCACTTTGTGAAGTAGTCTACAACTATGATGATATAGCAGTGCCCCCTTGCTGAAGGAGGGTTGCATGTAGTGTAATCAATCCCCCACTCGGTGAAGGGACCAACTGTGATGACAGGAAACATGGGAGCGGGATGTGCTCTCATCTTTTGAGAGAAGATTCAGCATGGGTAGCACTTCTTGACCGATTTGATACAATCTTTGATAAGTGTCAGCCAAAAGCAACCTGCTCATAGAATCTTTTGGGTTGTTGCCAACCCAAACAAATGACCGCCACAGGCTTTAGTATGGCAATCGTTAAGCACGATAACTGCTTCTTCGTGAGTGAGACATCGGTGCAGGATGTAGTCTACACCTCTCTGATACAATGTATCATCGAGTATGAGATAATTCTTAGCCTGATGGCATATGCGTCTACTCTCATCATGAGAAGCAGAGGTGGGGCACTTCAAATTCCGGAGATAGATAAGTATATCTCCATACTTGGGATCCGAAGAGGTGATAAAAAAAATATCTCCTCTGATAGGAGACTCTTCGGGCACAAGATCACCTGACTCAACCGAAAGTTCCGAAATAAGTTCTGCGAAGACCCGTAACTTTTTGGATTTTGCTGAAACGAAATCTAATTCAAACTTCTGGAGGAAAACTATCCATCTATTGATCTTTCCGCCTATTACCCATCGTGTTAACATGTACTGAAATGGATTCATGAAAGCAATGACAGTGGTCTTTTGAAATAGAACATGATGAGGGAACCATTGAACAACATGGACTACTACCGACACAAGTTTTTCGATATGAGAATAATTGAATTTTGGTCCTATGAGGCCTCGACTCAGGTAATAGATGACATATTCTGAGAAAAAGTCATATTCTTGAACTAAGACCATGCCAATGGTTGACTCTGCTGTAGCCAGATATAATAAGAAATCCTTGTTATAGTTAGCTGGCCAGAGTAGAGGGGCATTTGTGAGTTCATGTTCAACTATTTTTGGAGCGATGCCTGGCATTTCCTCATAAGACCAGGAAAAAACATCTCGGAATTCTTTAAAAATATCTATGTAGATTTGAATCTCTCCGGGGGAGAAGTTAGCTCCAAAGAAAACATTCTCCACGATGCCAGGGTTTCAGGAGATATTGATTAGTAAGGTTTTAGTGATAGTTTCCATATTACCCTTAGCATAAACCTCATGTGTAGCTAAGGGATTAATAGGACAAGACCTATCTCCCATCATAATCAAGGTGAATTCTTCGGCTTTGATTTTGCTTAACTTTAGAAGGAAGTATAATCTGTGATGAAGATCTTCCCAGGGTTTGTTCGGAGTAGTCATTGCTTCAATTATAGCTTCATCAGAGGGAAAGACTAAGTCTAATGAATCGATGTCAGCGAGAGAACCCCACGCCCAAATAGGCTCTAGAAGTGGATGGAACTCTTGTGCATTAGTTGGATCAGTGTTGGCTGAAGCTTGCTGGACTAAAGAGTATGCTACTTCAGCTACAGACAAGGGCATGGACATGCCTGGGTGCCCTGTCCCATCCATTGTGACCGATGGGGAAGGAAGTATCCACGAATCATCGAAGTAAGTCATGTAGAATGAAGAACTTTGAAAAATCTAAACCTTATGGTGATTGGATATAAAATTGATATCGCCTTGAGGGGGCGGGTAATCAAAGGTACCCATCAAAGATGGGAACAAACCAACCCTTATGTTGACCACACTTGGTTGAGGATTATCAATCATCAGGACTTTGGATGCCCCCAATGAAGGGTTAGGTCTGGAGAAAAAAAATTGATTGATTGTCACTATTCGACCCTCGTGTGGAAACAGCAAGACCCAGAAAACTGTAGCAACCACAGCTTGCATGGCATAAGACCAAGTCGTCCCTAACAAGAGGTTATAGTCGAGGGGTGCGTCGAATAATTCTACCTCAACACACACGATCTTCCCTCCTAATTGCATGGGGAAAGAGGGAATGATACCATGTGGTCAGAATGAATGACCAATGAAATCAGTGAGGAGAGTAGGTGATGGAGACAAAATGGGTTGGCCAATGGCCTTCCAACATGCCAACAACATAATGCATGTCGAGGCTCCCTCATCAACCACCGTGTGGAAGATATTCTGAGTAAAAATTTTCGTGGGATAAGCCATTACTGTCTGAAATGCTATGTGGTAAGGAAGACAAGTAGATGTATCCAGCATGATTGTACATGGATTACAAATCTCGGTAGATCCTAAAGAAGTTAACAAGGATTTCCTCTGGGAAGGGAAACTTTGGAGGACCTCCAAAGAGGACATCGCACAAGGGGTTTGTGATAAATATTCCACCACAGAATAGTTCTGGGCAGCCCTTGCATTTGGGTTGTGAGAAGATTTTTTGAATGCGCCTTTGGGGATGAGTGTCATTGTTTTTCCCAATGTATTCTCAATCTTTAGAGGAAGAGATGGGAGCTCAACTTCTTTTCCCTTCTCAGAAGTGCTTGGTTTACTATAGTCATGCGCTCTAGTTGATATAAAAGCATCACCCTTCACCATAGATACATTCGCGGATGCAAGGTTGTTTGAAGACGAAGAGGGTCCTTGGTTGCCCCCTTCCGTGCTTGTAGAGGCTTGGATTAGATTTTTCCCATGTTGAAATGGATTGGTTAACACAACAGGCTATTACTGTGTAAAAAACTTTTGGGATTCTACAAGCCAAGGACATAGATAAGTCAGGTGGTCTTTCACGCACAAGTTGCATGGATACCTTGGCTTCCATTTCTCAGTGTTGTCCCCGCCAGCATTATCAGTAGGTTTTTTATCCCCCTTACCCTTCTTTCATTGTTTTTTCTTTCCTTTAGGCTATTGGGTGGCCTTTGGATTAGCCAATTGCACTGTGTGTACATCCAACATTTTGGTACGGGGATAAGCCAAATCAGTAGTTTGGCTGGCCGCTGTGTGTTGTATAGAAAATTGTTGCAACTGCTTCGTCAATTTCTGAGCGGGATTTGTTTGTGCTGAACCAACAATACCATTGGCATGTGGTCGAACTCTCTATCTGGTTTTATCAAGCATTGAGCATGGCGCTTCTCGAAAGATCTCGTATAATAAACCAGACTGAGAATAGATTAACTCAAGTTGTTGAGCTCTCATGATGGCGTCTTCTTCAGAAAATACTCCCAATGTTGCGACATCTTTGGATAACTGTGGGACCAAAGACTTAAGGAACCACTCAAGTAGGAATGTTGGTGGGATTGGTACCTTAATTAAACACTTTTGGCGTCTCCATTCTCAGATGTGATCAGAGATATGGTCCTCTCTTGTTTGTGAGACATTGGCCAGCAATTCGATGCCAGCATCGTATCTCACAGGTAACTGAAAATGGTTTAGGAAAGCCATCGCCAATTCTTCGAAGGAAGAGTATCTTTAGTGATCAAGCTTAATGTACCATTTCGTGGCATTCCCAATGAGAGTACATTGAAACAATCACAACTGTACGGAGTTGACTTTCAACGAGTTAGATGAGCACCAAAGATGGAAAGTAGTCACATGATCTCCTAGATCTTTGTTAGGCTTGGATTCAAACTTTGGAATGTCCGAAGGCAACTTCGTCGGAATAGGAGGCCAACGCGGATCATGGCAGATAGGGTCATTCAACAACCTTGTCAAGTCTAGCAAATGAAAGGTTGCCAGGAAGGGTAGTTTGGGTTGTTGGTGATAACCTGGGAAAAAGGGGCCTGGAGATTGACAGACACTAGGTTGCTAGGAAAAGTTCATCTACTGGCCTGGGTTCTGGTAAAAACCATGGCCATGGCCATTGTATGTATTTTGCGTGTGAGGAGACATCATCAGCTAATTTCCAAAATAGAACATTGATGGTTGGGCATGCATTACATTTGAAGGAATTTGGGAAGGGTTGCCCCATGTCAGTCCCATGGGGATAGGCATAGTACTTTGTCCAGGTTCCATTGATTGTGAAAAGAATTACCCTAGATCGACATTCCTAATGAGGGAATGGATCCCTGCCAAGAATTCCAAGGCCCTGAAGCGGAAGAAGTTCCTGGGTGTGCCCCGTGTGCAGGAATAGTACCCTGCATAGGAATAGGTTGTCTGAAACTGGGATTTCCCCTAGTTGGGAAAGCAATGGATGAGAATGCATTGTTACCAAATGCACTGAACAAAGAAAATGGTGTCGAACCTATCGACATATTATGCGAAGATGGTCCTCGACTCCCTGCTCCAAATAAACTATGGTGTGTAGGAGACCCGGTGGAAGGCTGGTGAGTGCCATTGAGCAAAGGGGACAAAGGAGGAATATGACCTCCTCTGTAAGGGAAAGCGTTAAAGGGAGAAGAAGTGCCCCCCATGTGGCCTTGTAGAGGAGCATTAGATCTCCCTACCCCTAGACCTGAAGTCTGTGAAGTGGAGTAGGAAATTACAGGACTTGTACCTGAACTAGGCATCCCCTATGAGAACAGAGGGCCTATCGCACTTGGTTGGAAAAGGGTTGTGACCACCACCAGAGACGGGATCATACCACTGTGCGATGTAGAGGTAGTCAAGACCATGGTGGCTTGGACTGGTGATGGTGGGTTAGGAGGTGGAAACTCTCCTGTGGTGACAACCGTAGTGGGAATTAAAGAATTCCTAGAAGAAGTAACAACATTTGTTTCCATTGTTGTGTGACACTATCTGGCACTCGTAAGGATGAACCGATATGATGGTGGGTGCTAAAAGATTAGTGGTGGAGGTTTCAACTAGACCAAAATCTTTCACTCCAAGGTCTAAAACAGTCAATTTTTATGGATGTTGGTTGGGCACAATTTCTTGTGACCTGGTTGCTTCAAAATACCCTTGTTGGTCTAGCTTTCTCCTTAGTGGTGGTGGGGGTGGCTCCAGTGTAATCGATGGTAGGCCAAGAATCCTTCATGACTGGCAGAGCTCATGATCCTCCACTTTGTGAGAATATCAAAGACACTCTAGGGAGTTTTAGTCGTTAAAAAATAACACACACTAAAAAGTCCCTCTAAGATAAGATAGGCAAAGACTAAATTAATTGGAAGAACAATTACAACAACCAACACTAGAGCAACTTACTGGTGCAAGTGAAACTCAAACATGGAAGCACCTTCAAGGTATACTTTTCAAAGCGTGGCCTGATGTCTTTGCTAGGTACCATGGTATACCCCCGCAGTCACCTATGTATGTCCCTAAAAAAGATAGGCAACTAGGTTGCTAGCGTGCGAACAGTGACCAGGTGAGTACAGTCGAAAATCGGGTAGACCACAATGATCAGGGTATCGAGCCCAAAACCTGTCAAGGGTATCGAAAGAATGTGGTATAGAAGACAAATGAGGACCTTGAATGGATTTGAGACCCACGAAGCTATGTGGCAAATGCAATCGACAGAATCCCAAGACAAGTCGTCTATATGTGTTCTCCACTACGATTGGTCCAACTTTGGAGGGGTTATATCTGGCACTTTTCTGCATGTGACCTCATGTTTATCCCTTGTGTTAGAGGGGGGTCCCAGATAAATTTCACGATACTGGACTTGGACACTCCCTAACTCATACTCCAATGTTTGATTTTAATGGCCTTGAAGAGTTTCCTCTCCAACCTAATTCAAGGCTCTAATCGTGAACTAATTGGTTGACCCTACAAACATAAAATTCTAATGAATTTTAGATTTAGTGTTAATTTTATGGCTTGTCTTATGTCAAAGTTTATGAAAGTGAAACTAGCGATGTTTGAAAGACGAAAGTAAAAATGAACAGAAAGCTGGGAAAAAAAACCTTCACTTAACGCAAATTTTCAACAACTTTTCAAATATTTTTTTTTAATTTTCTAAGATATTTTGAACAATAAACTCAAAGAAGGATTTCACTTGACTATGAGCTACTTACGATCTAAGTGAACTATCAAGAACTTATGAAATAAAATACTTTTCCCTGGTTACTAATGCAAAACAACACTTTTCAACCAAACAAAGAAATGAAAGATTTTTTTTTATTTGAATTCTCTCAAAGAAAAAAGTAAAAATATCAACAAGTCAAAAACCAAGAAAAACTTCTGGCCTAATCACAGATCACAAAGAATCACTTCAAGAAATCACACACTAGCAACTTAAAAAAGGACTCTCACACTTGTCTAAAAACCCTAAAGAAAATTTTGATGAAAACTTTTAATTGAAAAAAGAAAGCTATGGCTAAGATCAAACCTAAGCTACTAACTGCTAGGATCGAGATTCAAAAAACCTGAGAGGTATAAATCTTTTCAAGGGAACGGATGACTACCTCACCCTCAACAAAAACTATCCTTCACAAGAAAACTGCTGACAATTCAACAGCAAGCGTGTGCACGCTAGTTGTGTAGAGCCAGAGGACATGTACACATGTGTTGGCCTTATACAGGCCGCATGTATATCTAAAAATATGAGACAAATAAAAATAGAAAATCCAAACCAGGAAGAGACCATTGATACTGAGAACTAGGATCTCTTGAAGGCTTAGACACTTTCTTTAACAGAAAAAAGAAAACAATGTAAGGAAAAAATATTAGAAAAAACCAATCTGAGGTGAACCCTAAGCTATAGACTGCAAACTAGAAAGACTAGAAAGAGTTCCAGAAAACCCATGAGAATGACTGATTTTGACAGGGAAATGACTGCCTCAAAATGTTTTTGGAATCATACACGCTATTATTACTTCTTCAGCTAGCGTTTAGATGTGGCTTGTAAGAAAGTATGGCATAGGTACACATGTGTAGACCTTATGCAGGCTGTGTGTACCTCTATGGGTCTCAAAAAAAAATATAGTCAAGAAAAGAGACAGATATAGTTGGTATGGAAGACCAGAATCTCTATTAGCTCAGACTTTGCAGAAAATTCAAAAACACATAAGAAAACCAATCTTTTAAAAATACCCAAAAATGTTCCCAATAACCCTAGAGACTTCTCCAATATGGTCACTAATTCTGTTGTGGTGGGAAATCCCCCTATGGACTAACATTTAGGGTTATATCATGCATGCATATGAGACTGAAAGAATCCTACCTTTTATTGTCGTCCCAGACCTAATCCCCATTTCTTTTAAGCAAATACATGGTTAAATGAACATACCTTGTTCTGGACGTTCAATGTCGATCCTTCTTCACACTTGATCACTTGTTAGCAGCTATCCTCCTAAGACTGACTTGCGTACAAAACAAGAAACAAACTCTACGTGCATTTTTTCTACAGATTAATGGGTTAGAGATTCAAACATATATTCACTAAACTATGAAGAACTCATATAGTGGGATGGGAAAAGCATTTCTTTATTATTAACTTTAATGAATCAACTTACAATGTCGAGACCGACCACCACTCTGCGAACCTGATCTTGGGCTCCTCTTCAAATGTCTTCCAACTTCTTTTCTCTGTATCTCTCTTTGCACAAGGATGGCTAAAGGGTTGGGACAATGGGAATGTGCAATTGGGTAGATTTTCTTTACTATTATTCTCCTCCTCCAAATGGGACCCCTAACCCTTCTTTTATAGGCTAGAAGAATCTAGGTATTTGGATGAACCCTCGGCCATGCATGGCTGGGAGTTTTAGTTAACTCGCCCAAAGTTGTGTGTTCTGTCAACAACTTTCCTTTTTTCATGCTTTTGTAGGTACACATGGGTTGTTTTAGGTCAGCTAGCATGTAAACGCGTGCAATAATGGGGTAGGCTACATGGGACCTTATAAAAGAGGTTTTTTTAAAGAGTTGTTCAACAGTGTTTTGGAAAAGAAGGAATACAAGATGGTCTGATGCTAGGTAATCATGTCTAGTGCAAATTAGGGTTATAACAAAAGGGTTATTCCCAAGTTGAGGGAATTGATTTTGGTGAGTTTTTTTTATCCAAGTTAACTTCTATATAAATTTTATTATCTGTTGTTATTGCATTTGATTTTGAAGTAGACAAATGGATGTGAAGACAACATTCCTACATGGGGATATAGAAGAAGAATCTGTATGACGCATCCAGAAGGATTTGTTGTGAAGGGAAAGAAGGAGCTGCTATGCAAGATGAAATTTTTTGTGTATGGTTTAAAACAATCACCAAGGATGTGGTATCAAAAATTTTATACTTATATGTTGGGACTTGTCTTCACAAGAAGCAAAGAGTATGATCATTATGTGTATTTTAAATTAATTGGTGATAATTTGATTTATTTGGTTTTATATGTGGATGACATGTTGCTGATAGAAAACAACAAGGAGATTATCCAGGATGTGAAAACTAAGTTGTCCTCTAAATTTGACATGAAGGATCTTGGTGCTTCAAATTTCATTTTGGGAATGGAAATTACAAGAGATTGGAAAAAGAGGAAACTCTGGTTAAATCAGAGAAAATATGTTGAGACAACATTGCAGAGGTTTAATATGCAGGAATCTAAACCGGTTAAGGTCCCTATTATTGTTGTTGTAAATTTATTTGTGGATCAGTGTCCCAAGACATAGGAAGACAAGGAGGACATGTCTCGTGTTCCATATGTGAGTGAAATTGGTAGTTTTATGTATGCAATGGTATGTACTAGACTAGACATTGCACATGTAGTGGGAGTTTTGAGAAGGTATATTTCAAAACTAGGGAAGCAACTTTGGACAATAGTAAAAAGGTTTTTTAGGTATTTGCATGGCACTACTAGCTATGGATTGTGCTACCAAGGAAGAACAGGATTGGACAAAGTGTTGGACATACATGGATTTTTGGATGCAGACTGGGATGAAAATCTGGATTGTAGGAGATCTACAAGAGGGTATATGTTTAACCTATTTGGAGGAGTAATCGATTCGATGAGAAAAAGAGAGGTTGTAGTGACACTTTCAATTACAGAAGTTGCATACATGGTAGCCACTCATACAAGTAAGGAATAAATATGGTTACAAATATTGTGTTGAGGTGTTGGGTTGGTACAACAAGATGTAAGGATGGATTTTGATAGTCAGAGTGCAATTTTTCTGGTGAAGAACTTGACTTATCATTCAAAGACAAAGCATATTGATATTCAATATCACTTTGTGGGAGACATGGTTGAAGAAAAGAAAGTGTTGTTGATGAATGTGGACACTTTGAACAATGTTGTAGATCCATTAACAAAATATGAGAGAACTAATAAGTTATCTTGGTGTAGAGGATCCATGTGCATTGCTTCCTTGGATTGTTGACTATGTGACCCTGTAACCCCCTGTATGCAAAGAAAAAAACAAGTGGGAGAATATTGCATATGTTTTATAATCTTTGAACGACTAGCTCTGGTGTTTGATAAGTTGCACCGAGCATGTAGGGGTTAGGGACAACGCCCCCAAAATATTTGTTTTCCTCGAGAAACAAGTCACATTTTTGCCTCATTTTTCATATCACCTCGATTTTCTTGTCCATTGTTGGGCAGTTTTTTGGAACATGGTTTTTGTCGATAGTTTTCTATTTTCAGTTAAGGAATTAGGGTTGTTGACTAATACAGTTCATTGGGTTAGGGTTTTGTATGTCTCTAGCTCCGATATGTATATTGTATTGTAAATAATGTATCACTATTAATGAATATAGAATATGATGGATTTCTTGGTTTATATTTCCAAGGGAAAAATCTCTATGTAATGTGTGTATTTGACATTGTATCTTTCTATTCTTTTATTGAAAATTTGTTTGTAGTAAAATATTATACAAAGTCAAAATATAAAATCTATCATGTCTCCTTCTATGAGTGCATATGGAGGAGTGGATGCCTTTCATATATTTGTAGTCCCATGCAAAGACTGCAACATTTATTTTCAACACAACTAATAATTTATTGTCTTGTTTGTTTGTACAATTTGTGGTGATTTTCAGTGTTTCTGAAGGGATGATTTATATAGTTTTGATAGTGGGATTATCAGGTTCAACTATAAATAGTTCCTCCCACAATTACCCTTTCTTATCAATAGATTTTTCATATTCCTTTTTATCATTTATTCTTTATATTCTTATATTAGTAGGGTATTGGTTTTGCAGGAAATTTGAAATAAAGGTGTCCTCATAAATTTTACTTCTATCCAAGGCTGTACTAATTGTGCATATGGGGTGAAAAGAGGTTTCGAACAACTCATATTCCTCTTCTTCCACCCACATTGGAATTTTTTTTTTCATTAATGGTTGAGTAGGGGGGTAAAGAACAAGTTGTTTTTGATATTGTTGTTATAGCCCAAAATGCCACCACTATGCATTTTTGGCATTGGCCTACTCATTTACACATTTTCCAACAAATTTGTTGAGGTTCCTCTTAAAAAAAAACTTTTTTTATGGTGCACGCATCCTGATACACATGTAGTGTGTGTACATATGTAAAATGAATGCCTAAAATCTCGCTTATACTCTCAAAAATTGTAAAAAATAAAACAATTTTCTCTTTTCGGCGGAGTTTACAACTTATTTTGGGTTGCACATCCATTTTACCTCTTGTAGCGCTTATGAAAATTGAATAACCATCATTTCTCCATATAAAAATGGTGCTAGGGGGGGTCATTTGGATATATGAAAGAAGAGGCAAGTGAACTCTACCAAACTTTCTCCCTTTATCATTCCAAGCCTTTGCATCCTTCTCTGAGTTTTCATCCTCAACATTCCCAATCATTCATCCTCCTTATACAATCCATCCATTCCCTTATATTGGCATGTTGGTTGTGAGGATATCACATTGGGACTGGTGAACTTGGAGTATAGTTATAAGAGCCTAGGAGAGATTCATGGAGCGGTGCCAACAAGACTAAGGTTGTATATGTTAGAATATAATGGATGTGCTCATTTTACCATTGACAATATCTCTATTGTCACCCAACCATAGGCCGAAGCCACCCTCCAAGCACCTTAACCTTGACAAAGAATCACTTTGGAAGCAAACCCTAGGCTAGATAGCCAAACAAAGGGTAGTGCACCTTTCCCCAAGGATAGCGCACCAATAAGAGCTGATTAGATGTTCCAAACCCTAGCCAAGCGATATTCCAAGCCAAAATGTATCTGCTAGCTGCACTGATAGCTCTCCTCCAAACTTGCACACAAAATTGGGCACTGCAGTGTGCACAAGTATTTCTCCGCAATTCTGAGACTGCTTGATAGAATGAGAACTGGCCTCCTGTATTTATACTAATTCTGGCTAATTTCCTGGGCCAACTTCCCATTCTGGGTATCTGTTTGTTTAGTATATTATTATTTCTTCTGTCCGACTTCTTCTCTTGGAGGCTAATAACCTAATATAAATTATATTCTTGAGCTGACAAGTCTTCTATGGTTATTAGGCAACTCATTAGGGTTTCTTCTTTCTTTCGACAGTATTCTATTCTCATTAGGTTTACACGTGGAGGTAAATACCTCCCACAACTACCATAATATCAACACTCCCTCCTAGCTAGGGAGGTATTATAGGCAATGGTCTTGAGCACAAAACATACCATTCACCCGATAGCATCAACATAGTCATCCAGACTATCTCATGACTAGATCATGAGCATCATCATCATCATCAGTGTCATCAGTTGCATCATCTCTCAAAACCATACTCCATATGAGTAATAAAACATGATGTTGGATAAGTCACTCACACTACTAAGTGATACAAGAGCCATTGTTCTAATCTAGACATATGTCCTAGAAGAGTAGATGTTCTAAACCATTTTCCATCTGGGAAATATCTTTCCTTTAATCATTTATGGATGATAATCATTTACCAAACTATTGATAGTCTTCAAGGTAATCATAACAAAATAGAACACAACTGTGTCTATCCATAGTAGTACATAACTAAAATCCATTGGTACACTACCACACCAAGTAGAAAACAAGTACTTGATTATTAACCTATAGTCACAAACAATGGAACACATCCACCACAGTAGTATACATATACTTTCATACAGTATTTATAACAATCATATGATATCAAACTGCATAGAAACAATGTTATGAAATAAACTGAATCATCTAGGCCAATCTTTGACTCACATTTGTGAGATCTTGAAAGAATATCTGCCCTCAGAGTAGAACATCAACGATGGTCTATCTGCCTTATTCTTCTCAAACAAGGAAGAATGATTGTTCTAATTTTTGAACTTTGACCATTCCTTCGACACTAAACAAAGTGTAACTTGGAGAGAATGAATCTTCCCTAAGGAATTCTTGTCCCTGATTGATGAGCCTGAACCATTCCCCACCCTGGCCCATTCCTCTGGCACTGAACAAAGTGCAACCTAGAGAGAATGAATACACCCTAAGGAATGAATTTCTATACCATTTCCTCTGTTAACCGAAAGAGGAAAATATTGTCTTATACCAACCTCTAAAATGGACCATTCCTCATGTTAACCACAATGAGAAATCGTTGTCCGGCGAGGTGGTGCAGTCTTCTTGAGTAACCCTCAAGAAAAGAGACTTCCCTAGACCACTCCCCATGTTAACCACAATGGGAAGTCATTTTCTATGGTACATCAAAAATATGGACCATTTCCCATGTTAACCACAATGGGAAATCCCTATCCGTCAGAAATCTCAATCCACTTTCTGAACTGGAAAGAATCTTCTCTTCTTGGACCATTTATTTGAACTGAAAAATGATTGTCCATCAATCAATAATACATCAGTGCTACCTCCCAACCTGGGATTTATCTCTTCCTTTTTCAATAATGAATTCATCTCCACAAGCTCTAGCTTGAGTACGCAAACTCTTTCATCTTGAACATAAGTTTTTACCAAAATGTCTGCTTATCTACTCATCTGTGGAGATATGTATTGTAGAACGACTTTCTCCTTTGTGGACTTCATCATGGATAATGTAATGCTTGATTTCAAATGTACTTCAGTTTGGAACACTGGTTTTATTTTGAAGGATTCATGTAGCTCTGGTCAATAAGCTATATCATTTTTGGATTCCTCTTGCTAGCTCACAATATCGTGGAAAGAGTCAAACTGGAACATATCCATGCGACACTTCTTCTTTCATCATGAGATATGATCTTATGAGTAATCATATTGATACAATGTATATGTTATAGAAAATCTCCACCATGCTTCAGTTCTGAACTGGAGGTTCTCCACCATGTAGTCTTCTTCCATCTACATATAAGGGTCTCTTTCTCAAAGTCTTGAGGTTGATTTTCATACACTCTTTGTTCACTTTTTCTGGAGAATAGTCTTTGCATTCATCCAATGTAGAACTCCAACCCATGGATATTGCATATGATATAATGACTTATGTAGAGGTATGTCTAGTTTACTGGAACAAGTAATCATCATAGTTTTCTCCCTCCATCTAGGAGAACCTCTAGTTCTGGATCTTGTAATTTTTGCATACATACACTTTTCTTCACCACAAATTTCAGTTGATTTATTTTAGTGAGTTCATATTAGGCTGGTAATCTTGTGATTCTTAATACAATGACTGGTTGTTCTTGCTTCTCTTTCTTTCTTGGAGTATTCATGTTCTTCCTGATGTGTTTCTTTAGTTCTCGGGTCCATGGAGTTTCTTATAGATTCCATGCCCTAAATATTCCATTTCTTTCTTTCATCATAGGATCACATATGTGGATGGACAACTAGGGATACTTTAAGGATTCTCTTCGAAGAAGACTTCTTCTGAGGTTGAACTGGACACGTACTATCTTTCATGGCTGCTACCATGGATATATACTTTATCATCTTCAATGGATCATAGGATTAGCTCCCTCCTAATCCTTTCTTCATGTATGAGTGCATATAATTGGCTCCCTCTGTCTAACAGAGTCCATGCTTCTGTCTGCATCCTTATTGTCTTCTGCAATATATAATTGGCTCTCTTTGTCTAACAGAGTCCATGCTTCCATCTTGTTGTCCTCTACAAAATGTCATAAGTCTTTCTCTAATTTCCTCTTGATTGTTGACTTCTTTCTGTCTTTTCTTCTTCTAAGTCTCTTCATGATTGATTCATCTTATCCTGCAATAAATTCCACATGATTTGTTTGATGTATTTCATATATTCGTGTGTTTTATCTAACTTGTATAATGATATAAATCCTTATCTTGTTGTTCTTCCATAGGTATAGTTCTTCTTGGAACACAATATCTTCTAAGATATATATATATACAATATATGTGTAGAGACTATGTAAACAAGATATGTACAAGAACTAAGAAGAGTATTGTTACCTTTAGATGAAGAAGTCTCTTTCTTCCTACTTAGTCTTATTTGTAGGTTCCTTTTCTTAGGCAACTGATGCTTCATGTGTCCCCTTCCTTTTCTTTAGCTCGGGACAATGATTCTTGTAGTGACCATACTTTCGATAGTTGAAGCATTGTATTTCTGAAATGTCTTTCTCTTGATTTGTCTTTCTCCTTGACCTAAACTTCCTTTTATTCCTAAAATTATTGAATCTTGTTGTGAAGGCTTGATCATCATACTTCTTTTGGGGTTTCTCTTTTGCATTGATCCTAGATTCTTCTTGATCACGAAAAGTCCAAAGTTCTTCAAATGTAGGATACTCCTTCCTTGTGTTCATGCTTGCGGAAAATACATTCCACATCTTAGGAAGACCATTGAATACTATGTTTACCAATTTCTTCTTTGAGATGATATATTCAATAGCTTGTAGTTGATCTCTTAACTGAGATATCCTCACAAAATATGATTTTATTTTGTCTTCATTATTCATCTTCATGTCACGGAGCTCATTCTTCAGACTCATAACTTGTCCAATGTTTCCGACTGAGAAGAGATTTGTTAGGGCATTGTACATCTTCTTCGATGAGTCAGAATGGGATATGTAGGGTATCAAGTGGTCTTTTATAGATTCCACTATGAGACTCATAGCATTGATGTCACTATCTTTGAACTTCTCCATAACTGCAACGTTCTGTGGTTCCTTCTCTTTTCCTTCTTCAAACACCAGTTCCACGATCTTTCCTTTCACAATATTCAACACTTTATTCTTGGCAAGGATGAGGTCAATCCTTGTCTTTCACACTCTGAATTTAGAATCTCCATCTAACTTGTTCCATGACTTCATAGAGTAAGTCATGGCAGCTTTGACTTGGTCAACCCTAGATTTGACCAAAAACTAAAACTTCATGTCTTGGTTTGTTGAGAGTACTAGGAGATGTTCTAGGATAGGGCACACTGATCTATCCAAAGATTAGGTAAATCCATTAACTTAAGGTTCCTCAATGAGAGGATTAGGATTTCTACAACTGCACCTGCTAGCAACCCTAGCGGTAGTACTATGGTGACTGCTCCTGCTAGAAACCCTAGTGACAGTTCTTCAATGAGCTCAATATCCTTACAGCTATGTTTTCTTCCAGCGGTTAGACTAAATGAAGGAGGCATGGGCCCATAACCTATTAGAATATAATGGATGTGCTCATTTTACCATTGACAATATCTCTATTGTTACCTAACCATAGGCCGAAGCCACCCTCCGAGCACCTTAACCTTGTCAGAGAATCACTCCAGAAGAAAACCCTAGGCTAGATATCCAAACAAAGGGTAAATCACCTTTCCCCAAGGATAGTGCACCAACAAGAGATAATCAGATGTTCCAAACCCTAGCCAAGAGATATTTGAAGACAAAACGTAACTGCTAGCTACAGTAGGTGCACCGACAACTCTCCTCCAAACCTCCGCACAAAACTGAGCACTGAAGTGCACACAAGTGCTGCTCTGCAATTCTGAGACTGACTGCCAGAATGAGAACTAGCCTCCTGTATTTATACTAATTCTGGCTAACTTCCTGGGATGACTTCTCATTCTGGGTATCTGTTTGTTCAATATATTATTATTTCCTCTGGCCAAATTCTTCTCTTGGAGGCTAATAACCTAATATAAATTATCTTCTTGAGTCGACAAGTCTTCTAGGGTTATTATCCAACTCATTAGGGTTTCTTCTTGCTTCCTAGAGTATTCTATTCTCATAAAGTTTTCACGTGGAGGTAAATACCTCCTACAACTACCATAATATCAACAATATCTTACCATCTTCTTATCAATAAATGAGAATATTATTGTCCCACATATATGTGTTTTCATGTCTATGTTTCTACATTTGTTCCATGAATATTTAGGCCTTTAAAAGATATTGGTGATTATGCATATGTTGTTGTACATTGTTCTCTAAAGTTGTTTCAATCCAACATCGGTAGGAGGCTTGTGATCCAGGAGCAAACAATGAGAGGAAATGATATTCTACAAACAAAGGGACTTAAGGTACATATATTTATTTGCCTTTCCTTTCCTTAATTTGCATTAGGTCTTGTTATATTTGGGTGAAATAGGAGTAATTTTGTCTTTTAAGGTGTCCCTTTCTCTTCCTAGTCACTAGACTATGATTAGGGGGATTTTTCCCCATAGAAAAATTGGAGACTCCACTGGGGAAGCTATCTAGGGTCTTGTTAGGCGATTCTTTTTTGTTTGAATTCATGTTTTTTCTTTTGTGCTTTCTTTGTTTGTAAGAGTCTTTAGTAACTTTCCAGGTGTTTGCCAATTTTCCTAATCTGGGTGGTCACTCTGAATTTTATCTCTTTTTGAGTTTGTTTAGTAGTATTGTGCTCTTTTCTATACCCAACACATGTACATACGTTCTCTAAGTTAGCCTTGCCCTTGTACATTTGCATTCTACTAGTGCACAACACACATATCTATTCTTTTGAAGAGTTTTTCAAAAACATTTCATTTCTTCATGGAAACCTTTGGTCTCTCAGGTCCTCTTGAGTACCAAAGACCTCTTGTAATTGTTGTTGAACATGATTTAAGTCTCAGATTGTCTATGAAATTGTAAAGTAATATTCTTTTATATTTTTATTTGTCTCTTTTTGTCTTTTATCAAGGTTGAAGGTGTGCTTTTAAGATTTAGGTTATCTTTTGGATTATGGTGAATCCCTACTTTCTAGAAGTGGATTAGGACTTGAGTCAATATATTGGTGGTTCTCCTTCTCTCTTGGTATGATTTTAAAAGAAACAATATAGTTTTTTGTTGTTTTCATTTCATAAGTAAATAAAAACTTCAAAAATTTGTAGTTGAGTGTAAACATTTTGCACCCCTTTCCCTTGTATTCATTTTGAAAAATGGAAAAGAATTTTCTTAACTTCATTTTGATGTTACTTTGCATGTTTGTTTGGTTGTAGTAGCTTAGGTTGTGTTTATGAAATAAAATAAATATCTACCCAAAGTTCCATCTTTCCTTCTTCCTTGAAAGTTTAAGTAGTTGCATTGAATCTAGAACAAAAGAGCATTCTAGGATAGATTGCATATTAGGATCTTGGTTTTCTTTTGAAAAGTTTGCATTTTGAAGTAAAAAGAGCCAAATATTCATTTGTAGGATATAGTTTTCTTTCATTCACATTTAAATAACAATGTTCTAAAATTTCATTAACTCTTCTCTTTTCGTCTCTAAAAAAATATCACAAGTTTCACTACCGCACCCTTGAGTAATCAAGCCACTAAAATTAATGCTTAATTTTAAAATCAATTAGAATTTGTTTTTAATAGGGTACACCAATTAGAATAGGCTTTAGGGCCGTGTATTAGATGTGGAGAGGAAACTCTCCAAGGCCACTAAACAAACTTAAGAGTCTGATATAGGGAGTGTTTAAGTTCAGTGTCATAAAATTTAACCAAGACCCCACTCTAACACAGGGGATAAACACAAGGTCACATGAGAAAAAGCGATGGAGATAACCCCTCCAAAGTCGGACCAATCCTAGTGGGGATCGTAGTTGAGGGTTATTCTTGGGAGTTTGCTAACTGCATCTGACTACAGATCTTCATGGACTTCAAATCCATTTAGGATCATAAATTGTCTTCTAGACCATTTGCGTTTTGTACCCTTGAAAGGCTTAAGACATATTTATCCTTCTCATATGATCTTCTCGACTGTTGATTGTACCTGCTTGGTGACCGACTATGAGATGGAAACCGAGTTTCCTTTTTATAGGGAATCAAACAGGTGACTACGGGGGTATACCTCGATACCTAGGACATATGTTGGACCATGATTTACAGATTATACCTAGAGGGTTTTTCCATGTTCAACTTACACTTGCATCAGTAATTTTCTCTAGTGTTGGTTGGCATAACTATTCTTCCTACCCTTTTATTATTTGCTTGATTTATCTTTATAGAAATTTTAATGGTGTGATTTGTGCTCCCTATTTTATCATAGAGAGTTATTCAGTCATTTATTTGAGTCTCTTACCTAAAGTGGTTGACCACCCACTCTACCAGTCCAGAGGAATATTTGGTCTTTTGCTTATAAACATGGAACCGTCTCCTTATACGTGTATATTTTTATACCTATGATTTACTAGAGTTAGTGTGTGAGACTTATGGGCTTGAGAGATCCCACAAGGGAGGTACCTATTCTTAGGATATTCATGGCCAACGGTCCTGATGATACCAACCAAGGAACCCCTTCGCAAGGGGATTCTTGTGTTTTTCCTTTCTTTGGAAATGTTGGTGTCCCTTTAATGGCCACCTTGTACATTCCTAGGTTTAATGTGGGACTATCGGTTTGGTTGGGTACCATTCCAAATGTCTTGAATGCTCTTGACACTTCTCATTTAAGAACCTTATGTCATGGGCATCATGTTGATGTTCCTTCATCAACAAAATATTCTCCTCCTCCTTCTGCCTTCTTTGGTGAAATTCTAACTACTAGTAACCAAAATTCTAAATGAAATAGAAAGATGAGGAATAACAAGATGACATCACTAGCCTCTATGAGTCATGTTGGAGATAGATCATCAAACTATGGAAATCATGTTGAAGACCAGTACCCAACCATTGTTATTCATGATGGGGAAAAAATTCCAATCACTACTAGTCATACTGGAAATAGGTCTGTAGCCTCTACAAGTCATGTTATCGATCAATCGCCAACCTATCAAAGTCATGTTGGAGATGTGAAACCAACCACTACAAGTCATTCTATGGTCACGAGTCTCGTCAATGAAATTCATACGAATGGTATGTCAACAACCTTTGCTAGTCATGTTGGGGGCAAGAAATTAGCCACTGCTAGTCATGTTGGGGGCATTGATTCTATTGAAAAACCTATACAGATAGGACATAAGAATAATTTCCATTGTAATATTTGCAAGGGATATCACCCTATTCATCTGTGACATGGAATTATAGAGGTATGAAGATTGTGTCCCTGTCTACAAGCTCTTCTAATTCAGAGTCTTCTTTGGTTTCCCAACAATCTATTCATCCTTTGGTTGATGAAGTGGTCCTGCTAATGTAATATTGAACTGATCCCACTCCTCTTTTGGGGTGCTATGTTCCTTTAGATCATGCGGTCTCATAGTCTATTCAGCCATTGGTTGAGGAAGTGGTCGCATTGATAAAATATTTGGTTGATCCCACTCTTCTCTTGGGTATTTTTGAGTCTACCAAATTGGTCACGACAATGCAATATTTTTCCGATACCACTCTTCTAATGGGAACTGATGTGTCTACCGACTATGTTTTTTAGCATTTCCAACTTAGTACCTTCAAAATAAAGGGGCATTCTTCTCACTTTAAGAACACCTCCTCAAAGTCCTAGGATGACTTCCTTTGATTGGAATGACCTTGTTGAGCCTTTCCTTCCTTATTATGTACCTTTTCAAATAAGGGTTGAAGTTATCTCAAAAAACATTTACATATACACTATGGATGAAGGAGGCTCTGCAAGTATTTTATCCTCCTCAGCTTGGCAAGATTTGGTTTCTCCTGAGATTGTGTCTACTTCACATGAGCTGTTGGATTTTGACAAACATCCTAGAAAATATTTGGTTATTCAACTTCCTATCTCGTTAGGTGGGAAGACTGTCCTTGTCAATGTTATAGTGGTGCAAGGCTCGTTAGATTTCAATATGCTTCTTGGGCATGATTATGTATATACTATGAACACTGTGGCATCTACGATCTTCTGGGTGATTCATTTCCATCCCAATGGAAGCATTGTTACTATTGACCAATTATCCTTTGATAATCACCATCCTAATTAAATGTTAGTTCATGTTTCCCCTTTATGTGTTCCTAGTGTTCATGTAGACTCTTCCTTGCCACGGGTAAATTATGTGGCATCTTATCCTCAATGTTCAATTGCTTCTGAGTAGGAACTTGTGCAATAAGATTTTCCTTATTTAGACATGGTCTCAATGATTGATCAATTTTTTTATCCAATGGGGGCATGGGATTCCTTTCTTCCTCCTCTTTCTTCGAGTGATATTGAGTCTCCTTTTGAGTCTAATCTAATTGTTTGTATATCCTCAATCCCTCATGCTTGTGATTCTTCATTGATAGACTCTATCATACTTGGCTAGAACCTCCATCCTCGTATGGAATATGGTAGTTTGCTTCACCCTTTGGGACTATCAACCCTCCTCATTCACATGATTTCTCGGATATTGAATTGCCTTAGAATGAGGCTATCCTTGAAGCCATGACTAAGGGTTTTATATTTTGGGAATACTTACACCGTGGTTTGCATTTTCTTCCCCTTTGAGAGACTTTCTAGGTAGAATATCAAAGAGACTCTTGGTAAGAGCCTAGCAGTGGGCTCTACCTGAACTAGTACCATGCATGATTTGTAAGTTTGTGTAGTGCCTTGTACCAAATTGTACAATTCATGGTTATTTTTTTCAAGTTTTGTATTCAATAGCACCTCTTATTTTATGAAGTTTCTATCTATATTAGATTTATTGACTTCTGGATGCATGTTATTGGCTTGGCCTTATATACAGGATCTTGGAGACATTTTTCTTTGACATTTGTTCATCATATCAATCTGTTCTGACATGTATTGATCTCGAAACTCGCATATAGGTTAGATTTTTTCCCTACTTGCATTTTTCCATTATCTGTTTCTTGGTTCATTTGGTCTTAGGATTGACCCCACTGAATTGTGACACTAACCTTTCCTACTGATAAGTGTGAATTACTTTATGTGGTAGAGCCTTCCTTCCATGGGAATCCTAGTTAGAGCCTTATTTTCAATTTGGTACCCATGCCAAAGTACTTCATTGGAATGTGAGTCATTTTTGTCCCTCGATGACTTTGTGTTAAAGCCTCATCGTTATTCATCATCATTATTTTTGGCCTATACTTGTGGGACTCCCATAGAGCATGGTTTGTATTCTTTCAAGATCACTTAAACCATGAAAGTGACATCTGACAAGAGATTATTTATCCTGTTCAGCCTCACATAGACTACATATGAAAAGGAGCCCCTTTGGAGTCTCTTTTGAGGTATTTTCAGACTCCCTAAAATTGAAAATATTGTCGAGAGATATTGTTTCCTTTCACACTCGTTAATGTCAAATTTGAATGCACATTTATCCGGTGATAGTTTACCTCTTTTTCGGTCTGGATGGTTAATTTATGAAAAACATACACCTCGGGAGCTACGATTCACTAGGAGAGTATTATTAGTTATAAGTTTACCCCTTTTGCGGGACTACAAGACTAAATTTACGAAAAAGGCCCATTCTCCTTGGTTTTGGTTTATCTCATTTTTGGGCCTTGTAGATTATTTACAAAAAGGGAAACCCCTGGAGTCTTATTTCATCCCTTTTCAGACTCTCTAAATAGGAAAATATCCTCGAGTGACATTTCTTCTTTCACACTCGTTAATAGTGTTGGCATAAATTACAGGAAAGTGTGTGCTTGTCATTGATGGCAAGAACAACAACGACGATGGCATGATTATAGGTAGAGGGTGTAGAAGGAATCAAAGCTCAGAAGGATTCAAATCTTAAGAAGAATAGCATGAGTTTGCAGAAGGAATCGAGCTGAGGAGGAATAATGTAGAGTTGCACGTAGAGCACAAGTGTGTGCCAGGGTTGAGTTCCAAGAGAAGGACTCACATGAGGAGCGAAGATCAAGAACTTTGAAAACTTAGAAAAAATTCTAAGTCAGATAGATCAGAAAGATCAGGAGGAAGAGCAACAGTGGACATTGGATCACCAATCTCAAATAGACGATGACTGTTTGATCAACATCCAGTGACCAGAAGAAGCACAAAGCAGAAGTACAAATCTGATCCATTGGATTTGAGTGCTGAGGATCAACACTCATTGGATCCAAAAATAAATGCAAGAAGGTTAATCCTTTGATGAGCGTAGGAGAGAAGACTTGTCAAATTCCCAATGTCCCAAATTAAGTAGGGACTGTCCATCATCCAGAGTAACAAGTGGCACACAATCCTCAATTCTGGAGGATATCACTTCGAGGATTTTTCAGTTTGAGACTTAAAAAACCCAAAGTCCAGAGAGCCGGAGAGTCGGAATAAAAGATAGTCGTTAGATCAGTTTGAAGTGGAAGGATAGGATAATATAGAAGAGATTCATCGCAAAAATATCGAGCCATCAATATAATGTCCTGGTCAATGAACATGATTCACTTCGGATCTAAATATGTGAGGAGGTTACACTCTAGAAAGCTTGAGAGTTGAAATTCCCAAAATGCGAATTTCCCTCAACTGTTGGATCATTCTAAGTGGAAGGACAAGATAAGATAGAAGAGTTGCATCACAGAAAGATCAAGCCATTGATCTAGGATCACTATCGACAAATGACATTCACTTCAGATATAAATATGCGAGGAGGTTATGCTCCAAAAATTTTAAGATTTGAAATACCTAAAACCTGGAAATCTGAAATGAATAAGGACCATCATATTTGGAAGGCATACGATGACTTTTGGATCAAGGTTGTTGGTCATCAGACCATGTCAACAAGAACATGCACCAGACCATGTCTACAAGGACATGTGGTAGACCATGTCATCAAGAATACGTCATCAAGGACATGCAACATACCATGTCTACAAGGACATGTGGTAGACCATGTCAACAAGACTACGTCAACAAGGACACATGGTAAAATCAGACAATGGAAAGTGTCAAGTTGATTCAACATTTCAGATATGTGAAAATCAAAAATCTGAGTGACACGTGGTAGCTACTAGGCTCATGACACATCATCAAGTGACGTCACTCTGGGAGTTTTACTTCAGGATCTTTACCACTAGAAAATGACAAAATCTCTGAAGTCCCAAAGTGGACATGAGACGTTCGATCTGAAAGATCACTTTGGGAGCATTCTCATCCATCGATCTACTCCAGTGGAAGGATAGCATAAGTTGAAATCTCTGAAGTCTAGAGACATGAAAGGATCATGACCATTGATCCAAAAGGGACACACGTCAGTGGATTGTTAGATCCGGGAAAAAGAAAAGGAAGGTTGAAAGGTTTGAAAGTTGATATTTTTGAACCCTGAATACCTGATGTTGCACCCCTTTCATCACCTGAATGGGAAAAATATGGATGCTTACAAGCCCAGCTGGGTTAGCTAGTCAAGACAACAGTGAATGAAAGAGTTATAAACATCAATCATAAGGAATACACATAGAACTAAGATAAGAACAATAAAAGACACTAAACTAGAGTGCATAAGAACATTAAAACAAAAAATAAACAACACTCATGCCACCAATGGATAGGATTTTATTAGTGGGAAAACACCAAAGAGAAAGGGAGACTTATGGGTCCCTTCTTCGTCTAAGGGAGGGCTCTTTGACCCCCAAATATTGAGCTCTTCTTACAAGTAACAAACTAAAAGGAAATGGTGAAGAGAATCCAAATCACATTCACTCAAGAGGTGATATGAATAGCTAAATGAAATGGTGCTTGTATGCTCTTGATGAGGAAAGAGGATCCTCCAAGAGAATATAGGAAGCATAACAATACAAATGAATTCCTTGGAAATATAGTGCACCCATGGCCTCCTTTTATAACATAGCATTGAGGCATTATTTAACCAATATTTAGTGTGAACAAGGGGCCCTTTAAGGCACCATTAGGTCTTTGACCAACCCCCCAGTTGGATTCAGCCAAGATTTGGGTGTCAAATCGACTTGGAAGTTGAACCAGAAGTGGGTGGAAGGCTGACCTATATCATAAATGTGTCATTTTGAGGGATGCATGTTTTTTTACGTCCATAGTCATGCATCGTGCACATGTTCACTTTTATTGCATTTCTGGATGGCGCATGTGTGCATGATTCCTGTGTAGTCTTAGTGCATGCTGATTTTATAACTGGTTGTATAGTTTTGGACATTTTGGAAATGCATTTTTGGTCCATGAGTGAACTAATGGGTGTTTTGAGGATGCTATATTCCCGTAACCATTTGTGGATGAAATTTCGTTGATAAAACCCGAAGGGATTGTGACCATTGATTTGAAGACCATGCATTTTTAGATCATGGACTCCAGGTGAAATGCTCCAGGAGAAAGAAGAGTTTGAGAATGGAGACTCCCAAAGCTTGAAAGGTGAAATTGATCTTATATGTTGGTTTGGAGGGCCACATGTCACTTGGTTGTTGAGACTAAGGATCATATGTCGACGGAGGAAAGAAGCTAGGATAAGTCAACATATCAGAGTCGTTGATCGAGGAGCACCATCAAGATCGTGAGATTGACAGTACCATAACATTGTGGGGCCATAACATGCTTGGGTCTTAATGTTTCATAGGAAAGATACAATCAAAACCACAGTTTTGGATAAAGGACCCATGGAGGCTCATAGTGAATTATGGGGCGAAAAGCGAGTTTCCCTCAAACTGCCTATGGACGTGCCTGCAATCGCATGGTCACGTGAAGTTCATAGCCTGAGGTCATATCGTGAAATAGGGAGCTAGTGATAGCTAGACCAAGTATGCGAAGTGCCTTTTGAATGGGCATTTGGTCACCGCCAATGGTCATGTGAAAGGAAGGTGTTTAGCAAGAAAATATAGCACCTGCTGCGAAGTTTTTCTTAGGAAGGGAAAAGTCACCAAAGGAATGAGCATGCAAAGTTTTTCTCTATAATTTCCAGAAAGGACTGATTGTAACTGCCAGAAACAAAGTGATTGTATCTGCCAGAGAATTCAACGATCTTGAGTGCGATCACCAGAGGAGCTAAAGAGACTCAAGGTAACTTCCAGTGAAGTGAAGATTCATCATTTAGACAATTTACGGATGGAAATGCGTCAAAGACTATAAATGCCAAAGAAGTCGAAGAATCTTAGGATAATGGCCCTGATGAAGAACAAACTCAAGATGATCGCCAAAGAGGATGAAGAGTTGAGTGTATTTCCTGGTAGAGGACTTGGCATGATAAATATGTGTAGACCTGAGAAGAGATGGTTGCTTCTGTAGAGAGTTATTCAATGGGATTGAAGCATGTTGTGAGAAAGAGATGAAACACACAGAAGAGGCGTAGCACATTGAATGGAAATAATAAACAGAGCATAAAGTGCAAAAGAAAGAGGTAGAACATAAATTCTTATTTGAGAGAGGAAGAGAAATCTGAGGTGTGCATGCAGAGATAGAGCAAAAGAACATAAATCTCAAGGATATGTGAGCAGGAAGACACTGAGGTAGGAAGAGAAGAGCAGTTTAGTAGAACAGTGAGGAGACTGGTAAGCCATTGAAGAACATTGTATCACTATAATAAATTTTAGTAAGAAAAGATTTATATTTCAGGATGGTATGGAGGTGCTAGGGAGGATTGTTTTCCTCAGATTTTCAAGTGGGTTCTTGAACACAGGGAGTTGTAGCTTCCATCTGGTTGAAGCCAGAAAAAGCAGGGTGGCAGGGTGGTGCAAGGGAGAACTATTGTTCTTTGATTATACAGGTTGGTTCCTATCTAACTGGAAGTTGGTGCATACATCCAGTTGGTGCTGGAACACTCATGGAGTTGGTTCTTCCTTCTAGTGGGTGCTAGAGAAACCAAGGAGTTGGTGCTTCCTTCTAGTAAGTGCTAGAGAAACCAGAGATTTGGTGCTCTCAACAAGTTGCAACTTGTAAAATAGAGGTTGTAGCCTCAATAGGAGTTGTAGCTCTCAAGAATGATAATGTAAGGAAAATAAAGATTACTTATCATATAAAGAAGAAGAGGGTTTAACCTTTATGGGTTTCCTCAGGAAAAATTTGTCTCTATATATTTCATGTGTGATTGATGTTGAATATTATATTGCTTATCTCCTTGCATTAATTTTATCATCATTGAGTGTTCTGTAAAGAGTTTAAAATGGGCATAATTGATTAATCACACTAAGAATTGATTCACCCCCCCCCAGTTTTCCAACAATTGGTATCAAATCTGGTTCCTTTTATTTAAGGGTAGATCAGTAAGCTTAAACATGACAAGTCATGAAGGAAATTCAACCAATAAGTCCCCCCTATTCATTGGAACAAACTTTGGATTCTCAAAAGTTAGGATGTGAACTTACATAATGGCTTTAGGTGCAAATGTCTAGGATGTGGTAGAGACTCGTTATGTAAAGCCATTTGTACTAGCTAATAAGGATGACAAGATAAAATTTAGCTTCAACGCTAAGGATATGAATGCTATTGTAAGTGGGCTTGCAGAAGAAAAATTTGTAAAAGTTATGCACTTAGAAACTGCCAAAGACATGTGGGACAAACGCATTAGCAGTTATGAAGGTAATGAGAGGGTAAAGGATGCTAAGCTTCAAAACTATAGAGTAAATTTTGAACCACTACAGATGAAATAAGATGAAACTATTTGGAAGTACTTTCTAAGATTTAAACAACTAGTAAATGCAATGAAATCTCTTGGTGAAAAAATTGAGGAAGCCTCTTTCGTTCAAATTGTTTTTGAGATCTTTGCCAGATAGGTTCAACCCAAAGGTATCTGCTATAGAAGAACCTAATGATCTAAAATCTTTGGCTTTTGATCAACTTCTAGGAACATTGAATTCATATGAAATGAGGATAGGTAAAGATAAATCCACCACTAGAGAATCTTCTTTTAAAGCATATACGAATGAGGAATCTAAACCTGATGAAATTTGAGAAACATTTGTGAGAAGACTAAAGAAAGGATCAAGAAAGTATCAAGGCAAGTTGCAACTTTCCCTTCAAATGTTTTAATTGTGGAAAGATAAGCCACTTTTCATATAAGTGTCCACACAAAAAGAATGACCATAATTATGAATGTGAAGAGAAGTAGAAATCCAAAAGATTTGATAAAAATAAAAGTTTATGTGTAAAAAATGATGAATCTTCAGAAGACACATATAGTGACTCTTCCTTTGAAGATAAAGAGTAAATAAAAAGGTTCTAAAACTAAATTTGTAGAACAAATAAATAACACACCCTCTTCCCAAGGAAATCATCAACATGGAAGAAATTGACTTGCTCAAAGAAGACAACCATTTTCCAAGTACAAAGCTTTTTTCTATGAATATTGTTTCTATTGTTCTAACTTTGGCCACAAAGATGTAAATTGTTCCTTAATATTTAGACATAAGAAATCAAGACACCCAAAGAATAATTATCTTCCACAAAAAAGAATGATACAGCCAAGTAACAAACAACCACAGATTACAAATTGTCAAATTAAGTTTAGAGATACGCAACTGAAAAGGTCAAGAAATAATGAACAGACAATGAGTAGACAACATTGCTCCAATCACTTTTACCTATTGAAAAATGAGCTCGAATGCTATAACTATCATAACTTCATCAAAAAAGCTGCAAAATGCCATCTGACGAATTACAAACCATATCCAAGGATAAAACCCTTAGCTAAAAATACCAGCACTTGGAAAAAAAAATATAGTGAAAAATGTGGTCTAGTACTTTCAGCTAAAAAACAAAAGGAACCCTGGTATATAGAGAATGGATGTTCCAAGCACATGTCTACAAACTTAGGACAAGTGGTGGGTAAAGGAATAAGGACATATAATGATGTTGATATTGAATCCTCCCCTGCAAGAAAAGAACAAGACTCAGAAACAATAAAATAATGTTTTGTTAGCATTTATCCCATGGAATAAGTAGAAGAAGAATTATGTCATAAGATGGAAGTAGAAGTTGTGAATCTTATAAAGAAGTTTGATAATTCAAACACCCAAATCAAGTTCTTGAATCGCTTCATGATTCTAGATGAGATCTTGGATAGTCAGAGATCACCAAATGACATATCCGGTCTTGGATACAACAAGGAAGAAAACAATACTCCTAAGAAGCCTGATGCAAATCCTTCATTTGTAAAAGGGGAAAGAAGGTATGACTCAGGCTCTTCATGTTCAAAGAATGAAATAAATACTAAAATATTTAGAAGACCAGACCAAGAAAGACACCCAAAAGATACTCATACACCTCAAAGTAAGTTTAGAAGAGAGACACCTTCATGGATGAATCAAAGAAGGTACGAGAGTGTTTGTAACGATTATTATTTTTTCATGTGATGAATATGGTCATAAAAGCCTTGGATTGTAGGCATCATAGAATAAAAATGAAGTTGTTGTAATAAAATATCAGAGAAAAAATTTCAAGAAACCAGGACACTCACAGATGTGGATAGCAAAGACTGAACAAGTGAACATGAGTGAAGTTAATTGTTGCAAAAAGAATTGAAGTCATGTGACAAGCATAGTATAAACTTTCTCAAACGAATTTAGAGCAATGTACAGTAAAGAAGCATATTGGATAAAGACGGATACATCTAGTTAGAGATAGATGAAGATCAATGGGCATATCTAAGGGTTTTTTGAAAAATATGAGCTACAATTGCACAAGGTTCTAGTATGATAATGACACCCGCATCAACAACATTCTGATGTACAAAAATGATATACATGAAATCCTGTAGAGACAACAAGAGGAAAAAACTTGTCTGAAAGAGCCGACATTTTACCAAAGGGGGAGAGCAGTCAAAAGCAAAGAGAGAAGTGTAACAAGGGGAGTCATTTAGTTATGACATGAAAAGGTTGATGAAGGAGTCCCAGTAAGAGAGGTGAAAAATATTGAGTATACTACATAGGACACAGCTGAAGCTGAAGATGAACAGATCCAAGAATTAGAAGGACAAGACTTTGGTTTAGATACAAATACTCTGTAGGACTCAAATAAGAGAGTCCATCTTGTCAGGGGGAGTATGTGTTGGTTGAATATCTGTTACCTTCGCAAAGTACTGCAATAGCTCAAGGGGAGCATTTTTTTATTTGACATTGATTTCAAAGGGGGGAGAAAAGGAGTGGTTCAGATACTATAGTTGGAGGTCAAAGCAGAATAGAATAGAATTTTAGGGTTTCCATCAATGCCAAAGGGGGAGATTGTTGGCATAATTTACAGGAAAGAGTCTGCTTTTCATTGATGGAAAGAACAACGACGATATAGAATGATTACATGCAAAGGGTGTAGAAGGAATCAAAGCGCAAAAGGAGTCAAATCTCAGGAGGAATAGTGTGATTTTGCATAAGGAATAAAGCTCAGGAGGAATAGCACAGAGTTGCACATAGAGTGAAAGTGTGCATCAGGGCCGAGGTCCAAGAGAAGGAATCACAAGAGGAACAAAGATAGAGACCATTGAATACTTAGAAAACTTTATAATTCATAGATATCAAAAAGCATAGGAGGAAGAATGACAGTGGTCATTAGATCACCAATATCGAATAGTCAATGACCATTAGATCAACGTCTAGTGACCAGAGGAAGCACATAGGAGAAGTACAGATCTGATCCATTGGATATGAGCACCAAGGATCAACAATCGTTGGATCCATAAATAAATGCAAGAAGGTTAAGCATTTGATGAGTGAGGAGAGAAGACTTGTCAAAGTCCCAAAGTAAGAAGGGATCATCCATCATCAATATTGATAGGTGGAACACGATCCTCAATTCAGGAGAAAATCACTTCGATGATTTTTCAGTTTGAGACTTGAAAAACCCGAAGTCTGGAGAGCCGAAGTAAATGACAGTCATCAGATCAGTTTGAAGTGGAAGGATAAGATAAGCCAGAAGAGTTGCATTGTAGAAAGATCAAGTCGTCAATATAATATCTTGGTCAATGAACAATATACACTTTGAATCTAAATATGTGAGGAGGTTACACTCTGGAAAGATTGAGATTTGAAATTCCCGAAATGAAAGTTTTCGTCAGTCGTTGGATCATTCTAAGTGGAAGGATAGAATAAGCTAGAAGAGTTTCATCGCAGATAGATTGAGCCATCAATATAGGAACATGATCAATGAATGACATTCACTTCAGATATAAATATGTGAGGAGGTTACGCTCTGAAAGTTTGAGATTTGAAATACCCGAAACCCAAAAATATAGAATGAAAAGGGACCATCAGATTTGGAGGACATACGATGACTGTTGGATTAGTGTTGTTGGTCAGTAGAACACATCAATAAGGAAACACAGCAGACCACGTCTACAAGGACATGTGGAATACCATGTCAGAAAGACTACATCAGCAAGGACACGCAACAGACCACGTCTACAAGGAAATGTGGCAGACCATGATAATAAGACTACATCAGCAAGGACATGTGCACAATCAGACAATGACAAGTGTCAAGTTGATTCAGAATTTCAGGTACACACAAATCACAAATATGAGTGACACGTGGAAGCTACTAGGCTCATGACACATCATCAAGTGACGTAAGTAAGTGATGTCACTCCGAGAGTTTTACTTCGGGAACTTTACCACTAGAAAATGAAAAAATCTCTGAAGTCCCGAATGTCAAAGTCCCGAAGTGGACAAAAGACGTCCTATATGAAAGATCACATAAGGAGAATTCTCATCCATCGATCTACTCCAACGAAATGATAGAATAAGTTTAAATATTTGAAGTCGAGAGATGCGAAAGGATCATGACCATTGATCTGAAAGGGACACACGTCATTGGATTGTCATCTCCGGAAAAAATCAAAGGAAGGTTGAAAGGCTGGAAAGTTGATATTTATAAATGTCGAATAACTGAAGGGATTTTAACCATTGATTCGAAGACCACACGTCATTAGATCGTGGACTTTGAGTGAAATTCTCCGAGAGCAAGCGAAGTTTGAGAATCGAGACTCCCGAAGCCCAAAAGTAGAAATTGATTTCATACGTTGGTTTGGAGGGCCACATGTCACTTAGTTTTTGAGACTAAGGATCATGTGTGGACAAAGGAAATAAGGTAGGATAAGTCAATAGATCAGATCCGTTGATCAAGGAGCACCGTCAATATCATGAGATCGACGGTCCCATCGCATTGCGGGGACAAAACATGCTCAGATATTAATTTTTCATAGGTGTCCCACGATCAAAACCAGGGTTTTGGAGAAAGGATGCATGGAGGCTCGTAGTGAATTTTGGGGAGAAAAGAGGGTTTCCCTAAAACCATCTATGGACATGCCTGCAATATCATGGTCACGTGAAGTTCATAGCCCAAATTCATATTGTGAAATAGGGATCTAGTGCTCGCTAGACCAAGTACGTGAAGCACCTTTTGAATAGGTGTTTGGTCACCACCAATGCTCACGTGAAAGGAAGGGGATTAGCAAGAAAATCTAGTGCCCCCTACGAAGTTTTTCACAGGAAGGTAAAAGGTGCCAAAGGAACGAGTGTGCAAAAGTTCTCTCTATAACTACTGAAAATGACTGATTGTAACTGCTAGAAACAGAGTGATTGTATCTACTGAATAATTTGACGAGATTGAGTGTTATTTCCAGAGGAGCTAAAGAGTCTCGAGTTAACTGACAGTGAAGTGAAGATTCATCATTTAAACAATTGACAAATGGAAATGTATATAAGACTGTAATCGCCAAAGAAGCTGAAGAATCTTAGGATAACGACCACCAATGAAGAACAAAATCCAGATGATCACTAGAGAGGACAAAGAGTTGAGTGTATGACATGGTAGAGGACTTGGCATGATAAATATGTGCAAAACAAAGAAGATATGGTTGCTTCTATATAGAGTTATTTATGCAGGTTGAAGCATGTTGTGAGAAGAGATGAAACACACAAAAGAGGCATAGCACATTGAATGGAAATAATACATAGAGCATAAAGTGTAGAAGAAAGAGACATAACATAAATTCTTATCTGAGAGAGGAAGAGAAAGTTGAGGTGCACATCCAGAGACAAAGAATAAGAATAGAAAGCTCAAGGATATGTGAGAAGGAAGACACTGAGGCAGGTAGAGTAGAGCAGTGCAACAGAACAATGAGAAGACATGTAAGCCATTGATGAACACTATTTCACTGTAATAAATTTCAATAAGAAAATATCTATATTTTAGGGTGGTAGGGAGGTGCTAGGGAGGATTGTTTTCCTTAGAGTTTCATGTGGGTTCTTGAACATAGGGAGTTGTAGTTTCCATTTGGTTGCATCCAGAAAAACCAAGGTGGCAGGGTGGTGCAAGGGAAAACTATTGTTCTCTGATTATAAAGTTTGGTTCCTATGTAACTGGAATTTGGTGCTTCCATCGAGTTGGTGTTGGAACAATCAGGGAGTTGTTGCTTCCTTCTAGTGGGTTCTAGAGAAACCAGGGAGTTGGTGCGTCCTTCTAGTGGGTGCTAAAGAAACTAGAGAGTTGGTGCTATCAACAAGTTGCATCTTGTAAAACAAAGGTTGTAGCCTCAAGAGGAGTTGGAGCTCCCAAGAATAATAATCTACAAAAAATAAAGATTACTTATCATATCAAGAAGAAGAGGTTTTTCCCTTTATGGGTTTCCTCAAGAAATATATGTCTCTATATATCTCATGTGTGTGATTGATGTTGAATATATTATTGCTTACCTCCTTGGATTATTGTGATCGTCATTGAGTGTTCTGTAAATAGTTTAAAATGGGAATAATTATTTAAGAATGGTAACAACTGATTCACCCCCCCTCTCAGTTGTCTAAAAAATAGGTCCAGAAAGAACATCTATTTTGTCCAAGTTTACCCCTTTTTCTGACCAATAGATTAACTAGGAAAAAGGAATACCTTGTGGGATATGTACCATCAGGTGAGTTTTCTCAGGTATTATTTTATCCATTTTTTGGACCTGGGGAACCTAAATTATGAAAAAGGAACTATAGTTCTCCTTGGCATAAGTTTAAATCTTTTTTTAGACCTAGGAGACTCAACTTATGAAAAAGGTGCACCTTGGGAGATACGTCTCACTGAGAGTGTTAAGAACCAAACATCAATATAGCATAGAAAAACTTCGGGAAAGGTACTCAACGCCTTGAAAAAGAGATAATTTCAAATAATAAGCCTCTTCGAGGGGGCAACCTCCTTTTACCCCACTTAAATGTTCAAGTACAAGATGATTCAAAATGAAA
>JZKD02S0050065.1:461886-491825 GCA_000966675.3 Picea glauca
TTTTTTTTTACACATCTATCAAATTTGTATTTCCGGAATGACAAATAAATTTGCAGTGCCCAATTTAGTTTTCATAATACTATAAATCATACGACGAACAAGGGAATTCAAATCTGAATTCAACTCACACACAACAATCATAATGATTTCAACTTGGATTAGTAGATATTTGATAGTGGATCATAAGAAATTAAATATTTAAATAAAACAATGCATTTTTGTTGTGACTACTTATGCAATGATTAAATAATACAAATCTGAATGGTATAATAGTTTGGATGAGACTCATCAAATTCATCTCTGGATTTTCCAAACGTCATTGATGGTAGATTTTAAATATCATACGGAAATCTGAACTTAAGAATTGACAAAATTGACAGCAAACAATGAATAACAGAAAGCAAGGTCTTTGCATTTTGATTAGCAACAAATCATAGCAAATTATATTATCCAACTTTGCAAAAATATAATGCAACAGATAAGTAAACTTATGATCTCTAAATTTATAAAAAAAATTGGCAGCGAACACTTGAATTTTCTGAATTCTAGGTTGTAATTTAAAATGGCAGTGAATGCATAAATTTTTTGAATTCTGAGCTGTAAATTGAAATGGCAGCGAATACATAAATTTTCTTAATTCTGAGTATAATTTAAATTGTAGCCAACAATTAAATTCTAAATTTCTGCTCGGAAAATGAAATTGCTCTTAACAATAAAGTCGAATGCCCATATGCCAAAATTGAATTCTCAAATCTAATTTACAAAAACGAAATGCCCATACATCTATTTCCAAAATGAATTCTCAGATCTAAATTTACAAAACAAAAATGCCCACAGTGATATAGAAAATGCCCCCACTTATATAAAAATGCCCAATGTAGAGTATACACTCCCACGGTGATATAAAATGCCCATGGTAATAAATAAAATGCCCACAGTCATATAAAAACACCCCCATTTATATAAAAACGCCCATTGTAGAGTATAAACACCCACAGTGAAATAAACTGCCCACGGTAATATATAAAATGCCCACAGTCATATAAAAATGCCCCCATTTATATAAAAATGCCCACTGTAGAGTATAAACGCCCACAGTGAATAAAATGCCCACGGTAATATATAAAATGCCCACAGTCATATAAAAACGCCCCCATTTATATAAAAACGCCCACTGTAGAGTATAAACGCCCACAGTGAAATAAAATGCCCACGGTAATATATAAAATATCCATAGTCATATAAAAACGCCCCCATTTATATAAAAACACCCATAGAATTTATAATGCCCACCGTCTTGTAAAAATGCCCACGGCAAAGGTAAAAGCGCCCACTAGGATATTTAAATGCCCATAGAAATGTGAATACACCCATAGAAATGTAAAAAAGAAGACAACAAACGCAAGGCACAACGGGAGATCGCATAGATCCAAGGAAGGTCGGCAATGCCGAGATCATAAATTCTTTTATCTAATACCAGCATGCAACAGTAGAGTAAGAAGTAATATTTTTATAGCTATCCCACAATTACAATCGTCGAAGATCAAGGCAAGAAACCAATTAATCCAACAAGAACCCAAGCCGTTTGAAGTTAAGTATTTTTCAATGCCATTACCAAAATGCTGATAACAATAAGAGAGGACTAAGGTCCTAATACCTTCTATCATGCAAGTGAAAAACATACCATTGCCTTAATTCCTGCCTCGAATGATGACCCCGCGCTCCGTGTTGCTCCCGCTCGCCGACTGTAGAGACTACACCGGTACCTCCTAGCCAATTGTTAGGGGTACTCTGCTTCCCCCTTAGCCCCCCGAGCCGCAAAGGGGCCACACACAATCCAGATGGTCCGTCTAGCTTCCCATCTTGCCTCGCAAGGCCGAGCTACCACTCCTATCCAAGCTAGAAAATCCCAACTCTCCACAAGTAATCAGTCAAGTCACAATTAATGGCAGCGTAACGTTACGCTAACAGCCGATCCCTTTCGTCCTCATCTTCCCTTTCTTTTATAGAGTTTTTCCAACCTCCAACTTTCCCTAAATCACATTTTAATTAAGTTTTAATAAAAATATTCTAAATATTCTCCTTGGCACAAGTGTCGTCCATCCCCCTCTTTCCTCAAATAATTATTTTCTTTAAATTATTAAATTACTCATTTCCCTCACCCACCTAGAGTTGCTCTTAAATTTCCTCCTAGGTGTTCCTACATCCCCTTACATGTTTTAAATAATTTCCCTAAAAATGAAGTTGCTAAATTAGCTCAAATTAGAAGGTTCTTAATTGCAGATTCCTTACAATGTTGACCTCGCTTTTTACCATAAGTTCCCAACTTTCCTTTATTATGTTTCCTCCATTACTTAGTTTCCTAATTCTTATTATTCCCTTCTTTCCCCTTTTTATTAGAGCCAAAATGGAAGTTGCGCTATTTACTCTTTTCCCTTTATTATTAATTTAAAATCGTTTTATACTTCCACAAGTTAATAATTTATTTCCTCTTTACAAATTTAAAACCACGGATTTTAATTAAATTATTCCTCTTTTCAATTTACCCTCTAAATTTAAGAAGACTAAAACTATTACTTAAGTGGGTTTTAGTTTATATCTTTATTTTTATTTTTATAGAGTCTTTTTCTTACGGCTAAACAAAATTTTACCCTAGAGAAGTTTTAGACTTAGGTTTAGATTCTGAACTGGGCGCAAATTATTTAAGGAAGTCATTTTAAGAATTTTTTAAGGTGTTAAATGTCTTAGGGCCATCTAGGTTTGTTCCTTCCTCAACATCAATGCGACGTGCCCTTCAGGATGCACCACGTGCTCCAAGGGTGCCACTCACCCCAGTTGTTTCTCTTGCCCGACGTGCCCTTCAGGATGCACCACATGCTCCAAGGGTGCCACTCGCTAACTTGTGTCTCTTTCGCGCGACGTGCCCTTCTGGATGCACCACGTGCTCCAAGGGTGCCACTCGCCGACTTGTGTTTCTTTTGTGTGATGTGCCCTTCAGGATGCACCATGTGCTCCAAGGGTGCCACTAGCCAACTTGACTAATTGGTAGACATATATAACCCTTGGAGTCAACACTCCACTAGGTGAAATTGTGGGAGACTACGGGCTCTAAGGATTAAGGCCCCCACCTTATTGTGTGGCCCTTAGAATCATCTTGAGCGACTGTTGCAATTTGCCCTCACAGCATCATGGATCCTCTCGAAATAGGTAATCATTAACCTATAGTTCGAGCCACGGTGAGAGTGCTAGTAGGTTGTGGCAGGGATGTTGTCCACACCTCTCCCACAACCTCTCTGAAAATCGTGTGTGACACCTTTACTCCATATGTGAGTCTGGTCAACAAGATATTGTCATCCTGCATCATCAACAATTGTGTCAGAACATGTCAACATCATATCATCAAATCAATGAAATATCATGGTAAATAAATCAACCCAAATAGCACACTCCTTGACTCAATCCGGAGTCCAAGGGGTTCCACCGATGCCTCTGCATCCTCAAGGTCCACAACCCTGCACACTCAATAAAACTGAGTCAATAGAACCTGTCTACGTCAAAGCAGTAAAACATCATGTCATCTATCATAACACATCATAATCAAGGATAAATGTTTTAACATCATAAAAGTCCAGATCACTTGCGAGCAAGTGTCCTCAAAGAATAAGTTTTCTTAGTGCGCCAGAGCGGGATGATATTGTCACATATGCGATGTACTTTTTAATGCATCTGTCTTGCAACATCTTCTGAATCTCATATATATTGCGAAGACATCAAATGTGTCGCCCTTGAGATGGTGTGGACACTAGGTCCTCCCCCCCTAACAATCATCCACTATTTGACAAAGTCAACCTTGACTTGGTCAACTATCATCAAAATTGAGATGTTATAAAATCTATAAATATGTTTCATTTTATGAATGTTGCGACAAGTTTTCTATAACGATGACGGTTCAAAAATAGTATATGGTCTTCTTGGAAAAAAAAAAACATGTTTTTTTTTCATATGTTATAATAGAAAAATATAATAGATATTCTATTATACACCACTCAGCTTTATAAGACAATCATAAATATATTCTTGTGGGGAAGAATGTCAAAAAACACTAGAGGTGGGAAAAGGGTGGTGGTAAATGTTATTTCCCTTGCAAAAATTGGTGTACTAGATGTCCCGAAAGAGTTTTAATAGAAACAACTAAAAACGATTATAGAAAATATGGGCACATGGATGGGGCATCAAATGAATATCGTTCCATGGTAATTATATTTTTTAATATTGATTGCATTCTCAAACTTTTATATTGTTTTATACATGCACTAATTTTTCATGATTGTTTGTAATTATAAAGTTAGAGTTTCCCCCCGACTTTCTGCAGAAAACACCAAGTAGTAGCAGAAATAATGGTGTACATTGTTGTTGGTGAACTTAGAGGTTATGAATTATTTGTTGAACACTTATATGACACAGATACTAAGGTATGCAATATGTTTCATCACATCTACATAAAGGTTGACTTTCCCCCCCTTTTTTTAGTGTTAATTAATGTGTAAAATAAAAATGAAATATTTACAATTACTATTATTTACATTAACTAGTTATTTTTTTTATGTTTTAGATTGTTAGGTAAATTTTTGTTACGCTCGTCAAATATTTTACCTCACACATATTGAGATTTACATGCCATTATGAAAGACATTGGAATGGAGTATCAAAGTATATATGCATGCCTTGATGATCATATTATATATTATGGACATGCATAGAAAAAAAAATTCCCAGTATGTGGTATCAATAGATATCGAACTGATCAAGTAACAAAAATGGTGTCTTGAAAGGTTCTCCGACATATTTTCATAAGTCCACATTTGCAGTGACTGTTCATGTGCCAAAGCATAGAAAATTTTATGGATTACCATGCACAAAAGAGAATTGAATACGGTGTTCTTCGAATGCCTGCAGATGGTTATGCATTTAAGGAAATTGTTACAAAATGGCCATAATTTATAGATGAACCTCGTAATATTAGACTTTCATTGGAAACTGATTGTGTTAATCCATTTGGAGAGCTTCTGTTTGTTTACTCAGTGTGGCCTATTTTTCTTATCAACAATAACATTCCTCCTTGGATGTCAATAAAGAGGGAGCACATGATGTTGACAATAATTTTTCCAGGTATTTATTTACATTAATTTTTCGAATGTGAAATTTTCATTTTTCTCTTTTTTGCATAATATCTTTTATTTATTTATTTGCATATATATACATACCATGGAAATAATTTTGTGTAATTTCAAACAATTAGGTAATAACCAAGTTAAATATATGAATTTGTATATCAAGCCTCTTATTGACAAGCTATTAAAGTTATGGGAGGGCATCGCTATGTATGACATATGTAAACCAATTGGGAAGAAGAGATTTCAATGTCGCAGAATAATTTTATGGACAATTCATGGTGCCCCAGGACTAACACATTTTTGTGGTATGTAACATTCCATATTGCAATCTTGAATAGTATATAATTAATTGAATATATCATGCATGTTGTTTAATTAATCCTTTTGTATATTAATAATTCACATTAATCCATCTGTTGCAGGTTTTCAAATAAAGGGTAAATTTGCATGTCCAGTTTGTTGTCCTAAGATGAAATATTGTAGATCAAATGTTTTAGGAAATGAGGTGTTTGATGAGTATAGACACTTCCTCTCTAAGAACCATAAGTATCCTACTACTGAAAAATATCCTTTCAAAGGGAAACAAGAGACTGGACTAAAACCACAAAGAATGACATCTCGCCTATGGAATTTGGCATATGACGGAATTAATCCTGGAGGTATACATTTTTTTTATGTATCGTAAATGGAATCATGTTTTGAAATTTTATTTTAAGTATTCAGTTTATTTTACCACATTTGATAAATAGTGTTTTGATTTTTTTTATGCTTCATCAATGTCGTTGTCGTGAAGGTATTAGCAATGGAATTCCATGAGGAATGAAATGCTATCCCACTCAATTCATGAGGTTGCCTTACTATGAGATAAAAATAGTTCATTTGTTTGATACAATGCATATTGGGAAGAATGTGACATAAACATTATGGCAAATCATAGATGACAAGAGGGATAAGGAAAAAATTGTCAAAATTTGTATTGACATTCATGAGGCTAATCATGCAATGCAAAGTGTGATACGATCAAGTAGTGATGGAGAATAAAATAACCTTCCATGGTTATTAACAGAGAAACAAAGAAATTCTATAAAAGAGGCCATTCAAAGAATTAAATTTCCCACATGTTTTTGTTCAAACATAAGGAATATCTTAACGAAGCAAGGTGAATTTGGTGGGGTAAAAACACATGATTGGAATAACTTCATTAAGGTAATTAATAATTTTAGTATTCATATTTATATATTGGTCGTATCCATTTTTGAGATTTTTAATTTTTTTTCTAGTTTTGGAAAAAGTAACGGTTTGTTTCTATTGTTACCATATGTTCTACCTCTATCTCTCCCAAACGACTTTGACAACAACATAAAACAAGTTATATATGATCTTGGAAAATACATGAGGTAAGTAGCTACAATATATATGCAAAAAGGTTTTTCAATTTTTTGTTGTACTTAATGAGATTTGTTTTACTTGCAATGTAATATGTATTATGTTTTTTTGAAACATGTTATTTTCTTGTTTCATAATTTGTATATGGTTGTCATTGAAAGAAATACCTAAAGATGATATAAAGTATTGGAAGAGAGAAATTCCTCGGCTAATCTGTGAAATGAAAAAGTATCTACCTCTAACATTTTTAAATGAACAATAACACTACCTCATACACCAAGTTGAAGAGATTGAAGTGTGTGCACATATACACACAAGGTTAATGTGGATGGTGGAGAGGTACTTGAAATCATTGAAGGATTTGGTTAGACAAAGAACATGTCTTGAGGGTTATATGGTGGAGGGATATATGGTATTTTAATCCATGATGTATACTAGTCAGTGTCTTCCTAAATTAGTAGCACAAGCTATGCATGCAGTGGATCGGATTTCAGATGTGAACTCCATCAAAAAATTTGAAGGGGAGAAACTATTGGGGAAAGGTACAATGAAGAAAGTGAGAGGTAATTAATTTGTGGATATTTGTAATAAATATACATTTTTTGTTTTTTGTGTATATGATCATACTCATTTAATATTTATTCTTTCATCATTTATTAATATTTACCATGGTTATAACTAATATTTAATATTGGTGAATTGTGATTTTTAGATCGGTTAGTTTCTCAAGACTGAGATGCACTACATTTATACATTGAAAACAATCTTTACTGGATGAAGGTATGGATTGATATATGTAAACAATATCATGGCGATAGGTTATTATGAAAAGAAATATCTGAATTGGTTAGAGAAGCTCGTCATAATGGAGATTATGATGTTACACAAAGGGAAATATATTTAGCATATTGTTTAAAACATGGAAAGGAAAGAAAATTCACCCATTTTATTCAGTATATTATATCATTGTGACTGTAGGTGTGTTTTTTTCATATTATACTTTACAATTTATATAAATTTGTTTATTATTAATTGACAATGCATCTTTTACATGTCTGGCATATTGCAGTTGAAAGACCACAAGGCTATGTGGTGTAATGGATGTAAATTTCGCATCAAACAGTTGGATGAAACCAGGAAAAATTATGATTGTGGGATAACTACAGTATTCCAGGTCACTAATGTTTCCTCTAGGAGTGACATACGTCCTCGAGAATCTAAAAATAGATACTATGGGTTTTTGAATGATATAATTGAGTGTGACTTTAATTCCTTCAAATTAGTTTTGTTCGATGTCAAATGGTATCGGTTATGAATGCATGAACATGATGAGGACATAAATGTTATTCAACATGCCAATGCATTTATGATGATTAAAAGAACGGTTTTTGAAAAATTAAATGGCCGCTATGTTTTTCCAAGTCAATGTGAACAAGTATTTTGCTGAAAGGTTCCAGGTAAGAGGGATTGTTCATTTGTTGTTAGATATGATCCAAGAGGAAGGCCAATAAATTATATTGTATATGAAGAATATTATATTGAAGAATAAGATGATGTGTAGCTAGAGAAGGAAGAATATGTGTCGAAAAATAAAGAAGACAAAGAAGATGACCAGGCATAGGAGACAATGCGATGGTTCTTGATGATAATATCGATGAAGATATGGTCTAAAATGGAATTGATGATGATGATGATATAATCAATCCTTTAAACATTGTTTCTAAACCAGATGTTGATACATGTGTTGAGTTGGATGATCAAGAAGAAGATATATAAGAAGGATTATACAAATGTTGCATTGGATGAGGTACATATCTAGATATTTTAATTTGTATGAATTATTCTCTTTAAATTATTTTTTATGTGGTTTAATTACATGTTTTTTAGTTTTATTGATTTTTTTGATATCCTATGCTACATTTTGTTAATTGTTTTTGTAATAAATATTAAGAATTGAATACTCATGGGAGGGTTGGTCGAGAAAAGTTCCAATTGTTTTATAATTGATCACCAAATATTTACAAACCAAATTAACCTATAAACCAAACTAAACTAAATTAACCTATAAAATAAACTAAATTAATGACATTAATACTCATATTGGTGATAAAAAAAAGGCATGGCGGAATAGAGATAAATCTCAAAACGAAATGAGATGGTAATTATGAATTCATGCACACATGCATGAATTGTTATAAAACACCAAAATTCATTAATGAATATATTTTTGTAATGGAGATTAGGTCATGAAAAGTGTAATATGTTCAATATCTTAGATGAGAGAAAACATGAAAGATAAGATCAAATAACTAAGGAATCTTGTGCAATTTTTTGAGTACTTGTCTATCAAGTATTAATGTGTTTTGAAAAACTTGTGATATAGTCCATTAATATTTATTGAGGTTAGGCCATGAAAAGGGGTCAAAGAACACATGGCCATGTGAGAACTGAGGAGGAAAAGGTGACCAAAGAGAATACCAATTAGATATAGGCACATGAATAGTGTTGATTACTAGAATAAGTATTGATTCTCATAGACTCCACAAAGTGACCAGTTAATGGGGCCAACATTGAAATGTTCTCAAACTTTTCCTGTAGTCATTGAAATTTGACATGTTGCACTTGATGCATGCCTTGACGGTATGAGAGGTTTTCAAGACTCAAATATTAACCATATCATACCCACATAAGTGAATGCTCTATAACTGGGTGACCAATAAGTGGAATATTGTCAATAGCTTAGATGAGAGCAAAAATCAAAGATAAGATCAAATAACTGATGATTTTTGTGCAAATTTTCGAGTACATTTCTATCGAGTATTAGTTTTTTTTTACAAACTTGTGATATAGTCCATAAATATTTATCGAGGTTAGGTCATGAAAAGGGGTCAAAAAATACATGGTTGTGTGAGAATTGACTAGTTAATGGGGCCAACCTTGAAATTTTCTCTAATGATTCATGTAGTCATTGAAATTTGACATGGTTACACTAGATGCATGCCTTGAAAGTATGGGAGGGTTTCAAGACTCAAATATTAACCATATTATACCCACATAAGAGAATGGTCTATAACTAGGTGGCCAATAAGTGGAATATGGTCAATAGATTAGAGGAGAGAAAAAATCAAAGATAAGATCAAAGAAATGAGGAATCTTGTGCAATTTTTTGAGTACTTGTCTATCAAGTACTAGTGTGTTTTTACAAACTTGTGATATAGTCTGTAAATATTTATCAAGGTTACGTCATGAAAAGGGATCAAAGAAGACATATTCATGTGAGAACTAAAAATGAAAATGTGACCAAAGATAAGAACAATTAGATATAGGCACATGACTAGTGTTGATTACTAGAATAAGTGTTGAGTCTTGTCGACCTCGCAAAGTGACCTGTTAATGGGGCCAACATTGAAATTTTCTCAAACTTTTCCTGTAGTCATTGAAATTTGAAATGGTTTCACTAGATGCATGCCTTCATGGTATGGCAGGGTTTCAAGACTCAAATATTAATCATATTATACCCACATAACATAATGGTGTGTAACTGGGTGGCCAATAAGTGGAATATGGTCAATACTTAGATGAGTGAAAAAACAAAAGATAAGATCAAATAACTGAAAAAGCTTGTGAAATTTTTCGAGTACTTTTCTATCGAGTATTATTATGTTTTGAAAAACATGTGATATAGTCCATAAATATTTATCGATGTTAAGTCATGAAAAGAGGTCAAAAAATACATGATCGTGTGAGAACTAAAAAGGAAAAGGTGACCACAAAGAAGTCCAATTAGATATAGGAACATAACCATTATTGATTAATGTGAAGGGAGATAAGAAATTTTTTTTGGGTGGCATTGCTTGCTCATGTACTTGAAATTGGCACATATAAATCATGACATGTGAATGGGGCCAATGTTGAAATGTTTTCAATTTGTACTTGTTTGGACTAGAATTTGACATGGTTAGAATAGATGCATGCAATGAAAGTATGGGAGGGTTTCCATACTCAAACATGACTCACTAAATATTTCACAATAAAAAAACAAGACTATAGAACAATTAATGTCAAGGGAGACAAGGCCAATTTTTTTGGTGGCATCGCCTGCTCATGTACTTGAAACCAATGCATATACATTATGACATGTGAATGGGGCCAACGTTAAAATTTTTTCAATTTGTTCTTGTATGGATTGAAATTTGACATGGTTAGACTAGATGCATGAATTTACTATATGGGAGGGTTTTCGTACTCAAACATGACTATTTTTGTTTATGTGTGTGTGTCTATTTGTGACTGGACAAATCAACAACTAGTCGGGCACACACTTGCGTGAGATGGGGCCATGCTATTCAACAAATACCACTATAACCTCCATGCATGCCAATGAATCCCATCATGCGACACACAAGGTAAGTCGAGGGTTTAGAACCAATGAATTCACATAACATAATGCCTTCATAATCCATCACCAACTGTTCTACACCTCGAGGGCTTACAAATTATACCATATTATGTTCAACCTGATGCTCATTTGACTGAACATAATCATCATTAGTCAATTTCCTTTCCTACAACTTAGTTGAAATAATTCCATTTTCAACAAACAATACTCTTCTATCCTTTGTAAATCCATTCTTATTTTTTGATGAAATCTCATCATATCCAAGACCCTCTAGGTGATATTGGCTCAAGAGTAATGGGAACAACAATTGCTTGTCCACTCTTCCCAAGTTTGCCTCTGGTATATCCCATCTAACTTAATATTTGGGACCTGATACCTATAGTATGTTTCTCAAAATTAGGAGAAAACGTAGCATTGGTACTCAACAAAGCATGAGAAAAGCTATGAACATCAATATCATTCTTGTTATAACTAATAGGGATACAATCAAGATATTTAAGTGTATAAAAGGTAATGGAAAATTTTGTAAGATATTATAGTACATAATAGTTTGTAAGTTCAAGAATCTATCTGAAATCTTGTAATCCCTTAATGGCTCATCTTTCTTAGTCATATATAGAAACAAGAGTTCATATTTTTTCTTCAAACGATGATATTCATCAAATAATTAAACATTGTCTACTTCAAGGGGATAAACTTCCTCATGAGTATAATAAAAATGTCTTAAAATCATGAAGCCTCATTCTTTACCTAGGTATTTTCTACATCAAACCTATTATTGTTCTCCTTCAAACCGATAATATTTGTATGAGAGTGGTTTTTAATTTCATCCTCCAAATCATCAATTAAATATGTTTTATCCCAAAATTAATCCATGAGGTTCTTAAAGATATGTTCTGATGTTCTTTCCAAGACATCAATATTTCTATATTGTTCATCATATACGTACAAGACATTAGTCTAAAAGAAGGAATTTTCTTCCTCCGACTAGGTATTGGTTATCTCTAGTTAATCCTTAAATGTTCCATTTCTGTTCATAATAGAGAAACAATAGTTGTAATGAATTTGATTTTTTAGGAAGTCGATCATGAGATTCTTGCAAAGAAATATATTTCTTCTTGCAAATTTCCTACAATTTTTAGAAAATTAGTTCTTCATATTCATCAAAGGCTCCAAGTATTTCCAACAAAGGGTAAAAAGTACTTAAATTTTGAACTTTAGTTGATTATGAATAAATCAACTATCCTACTTGTTGGTCAATATTTGATTGGGTTAAGAGAACTTGCTTCCATATCAACAAATAATAAATCTTACAAGGATATAGATCCTTCATATTTTCTTGTACAATAGTAAGGAAATACACACAAAAACAACATAGATAGAACCATGATCTATAGTAATGGAATTATTGCTTGACTTCTACAATCATTAGTTGACCATGTGATCTTTTCCAGGTCAATTTTATTATTGTTCAATATCATGGAACTTATTTTTTGGGCATACACTTCAAGAGTCCTTGGAAACAACCAACCAACTTCTTCATACAACCACCAATACTCAGTCTGACCAACTATAATGCACGGTTAAATAGTTCACCAATCGAATTATTGTCAATCAATACCACATTTAATATCTAAATATGAGTGTACTGTTTGATTATACCCTAAAAAACCCATACACTAGGGATAGGGCCTGATCTCTTGCACATGCATCATGACTTTGTTGATGAAGGGGATAGGGAAGTTGTCTTTTAGGCATGTCTATTTCAAATCATGAAAATCAATGCACACACAAATGCTACCATGTTTTTGGTTTGCATGGACTGGGTTGGATACCCAGTTTTATTTCAAGTAGGCCTAGCTCAAATCATGAAAATCACTACACACATGAAAATCAGTCCCATAGAGTAAGAGAGTGCCCCAAACAAGTGCCTAGAATTATCTAATAAAGTCAAACCAATGAACATGGAGCAAGTAATAGGTTTGTCTTATCACTACCTAATTGAAGTAAAAGTGAGAAAAGGAAAGTCTATCAAACAAAATAGAACAATAAGAAAGCTTTGAATTCAAACATGGGAGGATTTTTCCAATGTTACAAAAGAAGAGGACACATAGAATATCCCCTCAATGAAGAAGCACCAAGTAAAAGGGGCAATGTTATCAAGAAAATGAATAATATTGAATATGATGGTAGAAGTTATCAGATTGTTTTTCATGGAATGTTTAAGATTTATGGATATTCAATTTCTTTTCTATTGATGTTGAAGAGGTGTACAAAATTCGAATGGTGATGTTAATGGGCCCCATAAAAGGGTTGTGGAGTAACATCCAAAATAGATTTTATGTAATAACTTATGAACCTTAAAGGATTAGGACGACTTGAAGATATTTTGAACTTTTGATGGATATGTTCTCTTTTGATAATGATATACAAGATCTCTTTAATAAATTTGAAATATATGAGACATTTTGTGCCGACAAAGGATTACAACCATAAAATGAGACATTGATAACATGGACATTGAATCATGTTCAAAGGTTTTGTGTTTTTCAACATTGTTTTGGATCCTTATATTTAAGTTGTTACTGTAGTTACTTAGTTGGATACCATTGAGAATTCCATATTCACAAAATTCAAAGTGGATTATACATTGTTTTGGATCCTTATATTTAAGTTGTTACTGTAGTTACTTAGTTGGATACCATTGAGAATTCCATATTCACAAAATTCAAAGTGGATTATGAGAAATAAAAAGAAAGGTTGAACTCACTGTAGGATTTCACTTGGGTATGTTTTCACTTGAGTAACCAATGGAAATTTTCATGGGTTTTATAGAACAACCACTTGGGTATGTGTTGTGCCTTTCATTGTTGATCCAAAGTTTGATTGTCATTGCTAGGGTTAAAATATTTTGGGGAATCATATGATTGATAGAAATTGGGGTTATGTGCTATTTAATTTTATTTATGAGGCTATGTAACATATATATAACATATGTTATTGGGACGTGCTCCCCACGCTCCCAATAATCAATTTGTATGTACATCAAATTTTCACATCACAGAGATAAAGAGCTATAGTGGGAGGGAATTTGTATGGGGTTGTTCCACTATCTGTCCCTGTTGTGGGGAAATTATACCCTATGGACTAACAAGCTAGGGCTTAAACTTGCATGCAGATCATGACCCTTAAGAAATTACTTTTAACCTTCTACCCCAACCCTAAGACCCTTTTTCACATGCAAACATGGAAAGAACCTACTAACCTTTTTATCGACGTTTGGTGTAGATCCTTCGTTGTGCTTTATCCCCTTGCTTCTGCTGCTCCTTCCAAAGACGATCCTGTAATCAAGACAAAACACTACGCATGCATGCTATTGTTCTACTAGAGGGTTAGAGATTAAGCATAAATCGAACAAAACATATAAAATTTGGGCATTGGGACGGGAAAAGTATTCTTTATTAATCTCAAGATGAATCAACTTACAATAATAATAGAGATCGGCCACCGTTCCTTAATCTTGATCCTGGGCTCCTCCTCTTCTTTGTCCTCCAACTTCTTTGCTTGAATTCTCCTAAAGCTTGAGGAAAGGCTAAAGGGTTGGGACAAAACGGATTCGACAACTAGGCAGAGTTTCTTTGCTATGATTTTCCTCCTCCAAATAGTACCCCTACCCCTTCTTTTATAGGCTAGAAGGAGCTAGGGTTTTGGATGAACTCTCGGCCATGCATGGCTGGGAGTTCCAGTTAACTGACCCAAAGCTTTTCGTTCCGTCGGTAACTTTCCTGTTTTTTTGCTTTGTTAGGTAAACGCGGGCTGTAGTGGGCTAGCCAGCATTCCAACGCATGCAGTATAAGGCCTGCCAACGTTCCAACGCACTCAGTAATGGGTTAGGGCATGCGTTAATTAATTTAAGAGGTTTTTCAAGAGTTTGTTCAACATGGCCTTGACAAGGAAGGGATATGAGTTGGCTTGATGCCAGGTAAGCATGTGTGGTGCAATTTAGGGTTATAATAGTCCCTAATTATATGTTTAATGAAAATATAAACTCAATTAGAGACATTAATGCTCACATGACTAGTATCCATCTGATGGGTGTTCTATATGTACTAAAAAACACTTAAAAACCCTCAATTAAATTGTCAACTCGGGGTAAGTAAACTTAGAGTTGTAGAAATATATATGCCAATGTGGAAAGGATGGAGGTAGTATAGTCTAACTAAGGAAAGGGACTATTTAAAATCTAATCTATTCAAGGAAACAATACTAATGATAAAACCCTACTAAGAAATTTAAACTATTTACCCTAAGTAACTTTTGAACAAAGGATTGATGGATTGTCCTAGGAAAGAAAATGGAAACTCTACTTAAAGAAAATTAACTTAATCATGACAATAAGAAAAATCAAACTATCTACCTAATAAGCAATAACAACAACAAACTACTTTAATTAACCTATTCAAATTCAATAAGAAACTATCCTATGAAAGCAAGTAAATAGACAAGCAACCACCCTATCAAAGAAAAATAGACAAGCATACAACTACCCTATTAAAGCAAGTAAACAAACAAGCAAAAAACTAACTAACCTATGATAACTTCTACAGCAAGTAAACTAATCAAAATTACTCAATACGAAACTAATCAAACTAATAAGCAAGTGAACTCTATTCTTAAAGTAAACTTCACAATTACTTCTAATTTATGAAAGGAAATCCTTAATCTATTAAATTGATAGCATTATGATAATAAAAGTAATTAACAACTACTCTTTAATATATGATAACCAAAGTATTCTTTAATCTACCAAAGCAAGAGGACTATTCTCTAATCTACAAAAGCAAGGAAACTATTCTCTAATCTATAAAAGCAAGAAAACTCAAATATAGTGTTGATGGTTATGTCTCCGGTGTCTTATGATATCACAATGGCATTTAACAATTAACGATAACTCAAGAGGGATAAAATCAATATTGACTTCGATAGAAAATTTAAAAGTGTGAATTAGGCAATCCAATGAGAACTTAGCCATTATAGAAGCAACATCAACTATTCTGCACATCCATGTGATTATTCAATTATGCATTAATCATCAACAGTATAAAAACACTATTCTAGTAAATTCAGTTGCATTCTATACTAATTAAGAAAATTCATACCAAGATTCATCACTGAAATCTAAATTCAATAATCAACTTTGAATTGAAATTGCAACCTAAATCTAGAAAATGAAATTGCATGAAAATAAACTGAACTAATTCTATTCTAACAATTCAAATTGCAAAAGAGGAAATATTCATAAAACATAAATTAAATACTATTTCAGCATATGAAAATAAACAAACTAACTAACAATTAAATGAGAAAAACTAAACAACAATTAGATAAGTAAACTAACAACTATCCATGCACCGAAACTTTGCCAAAGAAACCATTATCTTCATACTATGTTTTTAACTCTGTTTTAACTTCTAATTGTTCTATTTCAGCATACATAAATTTCAACTATTATCTAATCACACAGGGGTTAGTATCTTAAGCTTAATCTTATTTTCTATTTAGTTAGAAATACATGGCATATTAATTATTCTTGATAAGCAACCTGCAAAAAGAAAACTAAAACAATTAAGCTATGAACAACAATTACACAGTAAGAAAAAGATGATAAAAATGCATGTACAGAAAATAGAAGAAATGACAATTGCATAAATCAAATACACAAATTAAATAACTAAATATTCACCCAGACCTCTGGTGGGCCCCCCAACAAGTCGTGGCTACTCCTCAAAGATGAATCACGAGCTCAAGAAACATGATTTCAACATTAAAATGAAAAATGCAGTTTACATAGTTTTAGCAAAATATGTCTGAAAATGGAAAAACAGAGTTGGATTATCCTTTTTCTCTCTAACACTACTTTTTTTACCACTGAGGTGGTATTTATACATTTACAATATGAGAGGTCGACCACTAGAAGGGTCGACCTCCTCTAAAATAAAAAAATCACATCCAATGCCTCTTAACCGTCGGTGGGTTCTACAAATAGGGCGAGTCAATAAACACCCAACATAACAACCCAATCTGAATTGTTAGGAGCTCAGTAGTTGGAGGCCACAAGCATAAATAAAATCCATGTCTATGATTCACCCATCACTGGCCATCGATATGATAACCTCTAAACCGCCCATGGTTTTAGTGCAGGATGAAGTGCTGAATGGAGTGTCAGATGGAGTATCGGACTGAGTGGCGGATGGAGAACCGGATGGAGTGCCAGATGTAAAAATGATATGCGATTTTTTCCTATGACACACAGAACATGAATTAGTTTCCTGAAATAATTAAAGCATGTTGAATTACACTCAAAGCTGTCATAAAACATGAATCATGCATACCTAGTATGAATCATGGCGATTTAACACAAAAACTCTTCAAAAATATTCAAAACAGGAAAACACATATACACATTTGGTCAAAAGGGATCCAATCAAAATCATTATATTAACCATATTGCGGGCCAAACATTACCCCAACACCTAATATTTTTTAGGTCCCACTGCAAACAAAAATGAATCACCCAACATGACTAGACTTGTAAAGGAGGGGGTGGACTAGCTTTAGAAGCTTCTCCCTCTTGCCCGAGGGATTTTGTATTGGGCCTTTTTGAGATGTTTAAATTTCATCTAGAGACTATTATTGGTGGCATTCATATCATCAACCAAACGTTGTAGAGAATTCATCTTGGCTTGTAGGACAACATTATTGTGGCGTAAATGACGACTTAGTGTTTCATGCTCACTAAGTTTGAACTGGAGGGTTTGGAGATTTTGGAGGATGAGGATGACATGTGAGGAACATTTGAGATGTACATTATACCCTTGATCCTTTAAACAATGCAAAACAACAATTTCACCTATGCAAAATTAGTTCCAAAAGTGACTTCCCAGAAGCGCAACAATTCTGGCATGGCAAACTTGTGAAAAATAGGTATCCAAGTGACACTTGTAAATACAATACAGTAACACCTATGTACAAAATGAGAGAGGTTTTTTGTTTTTGAATATTTCCTTGATAAAAACCTCTCTTGTTTTTCAAAAATTCACTTCCAGTTATTAGGAAAACACGACAAGAAAACATGACTAAAACAAGAAAAACAGAGTGTTTTATTTTATGAAAAACTAGGCCTCTAAGAGAATTGAATATATCCCAAACCATAATGTATATTAAAAAATTGAGAGAGGTTATTGTTTTTGTGTATTTTTTGAGCAAAAACCTCCTCCAAGTTTCAAAAATAATTTCCCATTTGTTCATAATCCAAGATTGAAGTTTGTTACTCAAACATTACAGAAATGCATGGTGCTCTCAGCAGAAACATAGTGTGGTCTTTGAGAGGGTTTTTGGAGGTCATCCCAGAGGATTTGTGGGATTAAATAGGTATGTTTGGAAGTTTTATGATGTATTATACACAATGGAACCATCAAGCACTTCAAATGCATTCTCCAAACCTATGAAAAACTGACTTGAATTCAAGCTGTCCAAATGTGCAAGAACGCTCGTATAATGACTATATTTGGGGAATTTCTCTCAAATAATAACACCTGTGCATAAAATGAAGGATTATTTTGTTTATTGGTCTATTATTGACAAAAAAATCTTTCACTTTTGTTAAATTCATTTTCCTTAATTCATAAACCAATTTTGAAGTAGAACTTTGACCAAGACAATTATTTGAAAATTTATGACAAGGAATCATGACATGACCATGATGAAATTTTATGACCTTGGATGAGTGGAGGGAGTATTAATGACACCTATACACATAAATGACCATTTTAAAACCAAGATATGTCAAATTTTATATGATAATTGTATTTTGAAAATATAACAATTTGACCTAAAAACCCTATCAATCACATGAAGAGTAAATTTGATCACTGGTGACAGAGAGAACTGATAAATACTAACAAAAGGATTGGTTTGTACTGTTAGGCATGGTGAACAGAAGAATTTTTATTTCCTTTCATCGATCTGCAACAATTCAAACAACTGTTCCTCTTTTCATAAGCTTGTAATACAGATGGCAGTAAGTATTTCACAGTTGTTATCGCTCTGTATTTGTCACAAAGAGTAGTTAAGTATACAAAATATTCTATATAATAAACATAAAAATGCATAGTAAGCTTATAACACACACAATGATTTCAACGGTATATAATTTAGCATACCAATACAAACAACTATTGATATAATATCCCAAGGCATTGTAAAAAGACAGTATGACTGAATTTTGACAGAAATCCTACTTCCTCTTCTCATGGGTTTTCTATACAAATGGGCAATGCTTAGCATTTTTTATCTCAAGAAACTTCCCCTAGACCGAATATATGGAACTTCCTTGTGCCATGAATTATCAATAGGTATTTACTATTTTTAGAGGGGGGTTAGCAATAGGCTTCTTGTACTTCTTGCCCAATCAGGCTACAAGGGTATCAACAAGTTTCTTGGACTTTTGGTCCGGTAAAGGATTATCTTGAGCATGATGGTTTGGGTGGAGTAACAGTCCCTAGATCAAGATTTTTATTGCTATTCTTGATTGCAAGATGAGGGTTTGTAAATTGGTAAATGAACTCATCCCACATTTTCCCCTGTTTTTCCAACTCGACTAAGACAAGTAGTTTGATAAGGTCATGGTGAAATAGGTTGTTATGGGGATTGGTTACATTCTTCCTCACCTGGGAATACATCCTCTCAAGACTCTTTAAGAATTAAAAGGGAAACTTCAATGGCTTATTGAACTGAAAGTGAGCTATAATCGAAAGTGGCATGCTTTAAAGACGAAATATCTACCTTCACATGTAATCAATCTAGTGATGACTGTGAGAGTGTTGATTAGCTCCTCTTTTATGCACTCCTTGGAGTATCCCTTAGCTCCAGAGATGTTATGAAATTTTGTTTTGAAAACCCTGTTATATCTTTCTCTTGGAAACTGGTGGTGTTTAAACCAGCGGTCTCCGACTCTTGGGAGCTTTGTGGCTGAGACAATTGATTTCTCAGAGATGATGAATACAGTGAATAAGAGAAGAGGTAGGCTAAGAGTGTTCCATTATTATATGTTTTTCCATCATTCTCACACAATCCATTCCTCTTTCTCACATTCTATAAGGCATGTAATCATAACTTTGTAATGAACAATTTGTAATGAAAATAAACCAGTTAAGTGGTCTATTAAGGAAATGTACAACAATTTATAACACACCGGGAATTAGCATTTCAAAAATAAAATAATTGCTGATATAATAGCCTATATTATGAAAACAACACACATAATTTTTTTCAAAGATTTACTTCTTCTAGCCAATGTTATCATTTCTCAACTCATGAACCCCTCCCCCACACCTAAGTATTGTGACACCTCACAATACAAAATATAGGAAACTAGTCAATTCTCGCAATAGACGAAGATTTATAGCTTGTTAAGTGTAGAGATAAATTTCATAGATTGGTCTGACGAGACGATTAAAAGATGGCCCCACCTATAGGATAAGAGATCCTATATATATAAGAAGAGGTAGGCAAGAGATTTTTAAGATAGTCTCAGAGTTAGTTCCCAATGAAAAGTTTATGGAGTTCATTAACCTTAGCTTAACCATACATACTTCATGTCATCTTTTTCTACAAGTAATTTCGTACATCAGAACAAGTTTAAATTTATAAAAAAAAATTATCGGATTATCATCCTCACTAGGCATAATGCCCCACTACCAGCATCCATGTTCAGTACTCCAACAAGTTTACCTAGTCATACCACAGGTCGGTACCTGCTTCTAGCAGACTTGTTCAGTATCCCGACAAGTTAGCCTCTTACACCCTCATAGACTGACCCTCCATCTTTTAAGATTTTAGTATAATATTGTTTTATGCAAGAAGATGGGGAGACAACTCTGAAAACAATTTTTTCTTTATTTTTTTTTCATTTGGGATGGTATTTATGTTAGAGGATGACTTTCCATTATATTTCTTATTGATTGTCTTGATGTAAGGGGTACTTAAGAGGACTTGGCCTATCTAAATATATTATATATTCAAGCTATTTAGTGTGTAGTGGATGGTACCATTGAGAAAGAACAGAAAGGTATCTCTAGGCTCAAATTGCTTTCGTATTTTGTAAGTTATTGTGATGTTTCCTTGACTAACCATTAATCATACCTCCTTATTACTCTTTAATAAAGATACTTTACTCACTTACTAAGGTTTCTTGGGAAAACTGTACAAGTGACCTCTAATCGTGATGGTTACGGTATCACTTCCTTATATAGAGGTGAAGGTTCAAGAGTAACTTATTTTTAAGATGCCTTGGGAAAAAGAAGATGAAAGTATTTGCAAAAATATGGCTTATTTGCACAAATATGGCTAATTACATCAAGTCATTATTCATTTGATGCTTAGTAGACAACAAGGTTCAAATATAGCAATGTTTTGAAGAAAAATCCTTATTTTATATTTCCTTGAAACTGTCTACTCCTAGTGAAATAAATACCTATAGAAATATCTAGAATTGTTCATAAAAAACCACACTCTAAAATATCAAAAACTAATGAGATCAATGAGATCAAGTCACTAGAACATGTATCTCATAGTTTTTTTATTAAAAGAAAATGTAAAATGAGGTTGCATTAAAATTTAAGCTAAACTAATCTACACAGAAATTTTATTTATTATCCTACCCCACCTACAAAGAAAGGAAAATAGTTATTCAAGCGTATGAACTTTTCCAATGTAACCATGTGTGAAGCAAGATAAGAAACATACTCATATCCACATAAAAAAAAGTTATTGCAGTGATTACATGGATATGAAGAACCAACCAACCTACTTGTTTTGGCATCATAATGTGTTGAAGAAGAGAACAGTAGTGTGGCCTAATGACCTCTTGAAACCAAATTTCAATGTAATCTTGATGTTCATCAATAATAATTTCTATGCTCTCCTTCATCATGTTATGCAAATCCTCTTCTTCTGGATGATTGATTTTTGAAGTACATAAAGGATCTACTGAGATGGATGTTGAAAACACCTCAATTTCAGGTCTTAATGATTTCTCCCCACTGGATGTAGTCCATAATTTTTCAGCTTCCTTCGCATTTTAGCAAGGAAAATCATTTTTTATCTCATAGGACCTTGATTCTTCTAATATTTTCGGAGAGGTAGACAAGTTCTTGACTATTGTCAAGATGTGCTCTTCCTGAAAAGAAGAGATACCAGTTATTTCTAGGATTTGAGAGAGTTCTTCCAAACTAATGGTCACCTTCAAATTCATTCTCCTAATGGTGGTAAGGAAAAAAAGGTTGTGTTTTTTGGTTTTGCAGAGGGCTCGAGTCGTCTTGCCTCATGTCCCACTATTATTGATGCTTCAACTTTTGTTCTATAGTGCTCCCTATTTTAGTCTCTTCATAGATTGTTTTAGCTCTTTGGGTTGAGCTAGCTACTGTTGTTCGGTATCAGTCTACAAAGTTTATGAGTGGAATGTTCCTTCCCCCAAAAAGGTCGGAAGGAACCTTGGTTGAAAGGTCTGATTTAGACTTAATGTATCTACCTTTTGGGTATCTATGTATTTTCATGAAAGAAAACAAAAAGAAAAAGAAAAATTACCATTGGGTTTGGGGGAACCTGCTATAGCAAATGCACGGGTTCTTACCTCTCGTCTTAAAGTCCCCCTTCCACCAAACTAATTCTCAGGTTTAGAAGTGATATAATTCCTACCTTGAGACAACTCCCCTGAAACGACGCCAAGAATGATGGGTGTTCTATATGCACTAAAAAACACTTTAAAACCCTCAATAAAATTGTCAACCTGGGGTAAGTAAACTTAGAGTTGTAGCAATATATATATGCCAAGGAAGAAAGGTTGGAGGTAGTATAGTCTCACTAAGGAAAGAGACTATGTAAAAGATAATATATTCAAGAAAAGACTACTAATGATCAAACCCTACTAAGAAATTTAAACTATTTACCCTAAGTAACTTTTGAAAAAAGGATCGATGGATTGTTCTAGGAAAGCAAATGGAAACCCTACTTAAAGAAAATTAAATTAATCATGACAATAAGCAAAAGAAAACTATCTACCTAATAAGAAATAACAACAACAAACTACTTTAATTAACCTATTCAAATTCAATAAGCAACTATCCTATGAAAGCAAGTAAATATACAAGCAACTACCCTATCAAAGCAAAATAGACAAGCAAGGAACTACCCTATTAAAGAAAGTAAACAAGCAAGAAAACAACTAACTAACCTATGATAACTTCTACAGCAGGTAAACTAATCAAAATTACTCAATAAATGACTAATCAAACTAATAAGCAAGTGAACTCTATTCTTAAATTAAACTTCACAATTACTTCTAATTTATGAAAGGAAATCTTTAATCTACTAAATTGAAAGCAATTAACAACTACTCTTTAATCTATGATAAGCAAGGTATTCTTTAATCTACCAAAGCAAGAGGACTATTCTCTAATCTACAAAAGCAAGGAAACTATTATCTAACCTATAAAAGCAAGAAAACTCAAATATAGTGTTGATGGTTATGTCTCTGATGTATTATGATATCACGATGGCATTTAACAATTAATGATAACTCAATAGGGATAAAATCAATATTGACTTCGATAGAAAAGTGAAAAGTGTGAATTAGGCAATCCAATGAGAACTTAGCCATTATACAAGCAACATCAACTATCCTACATATCCATGTGATTATTCAATTATGCATTAATCATGAACAGTATAAAAGCACTAGTCTAGTAAATTCAATTGCATTCTATACTAATTAGACAAATTCATACTAAGATTCATCACTGAAATCTAAATTCAATAATCAACTTTGAATTGAAATTGCAACCTAAATCTAGAAAAGGAAATTGCATGAAAATAAACTGAACTAATTCTCTTCTAACAATTCAAATTGCAAAAGAGGAAATATTCATAAAACAGAAATTAAATACTATTTCATCTTATGAAAATAAGTAAACTAACTAACAATTAAATGAGAAAAACTAAACAACAATTAGATAAGGAAACTAACAGTTATCCATCCACTGAAACTTTGCCAAAGAAACCATTATCTTCATACTATGTTTTAACTTCTAACTATTTTATCTCAGCATACATAAATTTTAACTATTATCTAATAACACATGGGTTAGTAGCTTAATCTTAATCTTATTTCCTATTTAGTTAGAAATACATGGAATATTAAATATTCTTCATAAGCATCATGCAAAAAGAAAACTAAAATAATTAAGCTATGAACAACAATTACACAGTAAGAAAAAGATGATAAAAATGCAAGTACACAAAATAGAAGAAATGAAAATTGCATAAATCAAATACATAAACTAACTAACTAAATATTCACCTAGACCAGTGGTGGGCCCCCTAGTAGGTCGTGGTTACTCCTCAAAGATGAATCACGAGCTCAAGAAGACAATTTCAACATTAAAATGAAAAATGTGGTTTACACAATTTTCGCAAAATATGTCTAAAAATGGAAAAACAGAGTTGGACTATCCTTTTTCTCTCTAACACTATTTGTATGACCACTAAGGTGGTATTTATAGATTTATAAGCTAAGAGGTTGACCACTGGAAACAAGGTGTCTTAACCGTAAGTGGGTTCTAGAAACCATGCAAGCCAATAAACGCCCAACATAACAATCCAATATGAGTTGTTAGAAGCTAAGTAGTTGGAGGCCATGAGCACGAAGAAAACCCATGTATCTTATTCGCCCATCGTTGGTCTTTGATATTATAAATGCCAAATCACCCATGGTTTTAGTGCAGGAAAGAGTGTCGGATAGAGTATCCGACTAAGTGCCAGATGGAGTACCGGATGGAGTGTCGGATGTAAAAACGAGCTGTGATTTTTCCCTATGACACACAGAATGTGAATTAGTTTCCTGAAATCATTAAAACATGTTGAATTACACTCAAAACCATCATAAAACAGGAATCATGCATACCTGGTATGAATCATGGAGATTTAACAAAAAAACTCTTCAAAACTCTTCAAAACAAGAAAATACATATACAGATTTGGTAAAAAAGGATCCAATCAACATCATTATATTAACCATATCGCGGCCCCAACACCATCCATTGGTTACTAAGTTTATCATATGGCATCATGGTTACTATGTTAGAGGGACCAATAATCTAAAACTATAGTTGTTATGTTGATGTGGTGGTCTTCATGGAAATGGTTACCCAATATGGTCATAATTACCACACAATTTTTTAGGTGGATGATTTGATCAAATTACACGGAATTCATGTGTATCACGCTAAAAAATATGATATGAAGGAGATAGTAAGTATTAGGGGTGTGGTGTCATCAGATGAGGTAATGTATAAAATTCAGTTATAATGAGCATCTTGTAATGCACAAAACTATTATGCAAGATGTGTTATAGGAGTGTCAATGGATCATAAGATAGATCTTGTTTATATTGAGGGTGTGGTGGGTTTTTTCATCAACATCAATATACTTTTTTTTTCATGTGTAGAGGCCATAGGTTGATTCAATATTGTTAAGAATATTTTGTAATAATTTTGGGTTCGTTAATTAATTTCTTATGCATCTAGTATTTCACTACCAAAAAAGTGAGAAAGAGGTACAATAGTGATGTACTTGATGGAGAAAGAACATATATATTCAAGAGACTTCTTCCAATTTTACATGGAAATAAAAGGATTTTGGAAAATAAGTATAGATGAGCATTATTCTTCACATTCTAGGTCATCTATAACTTTAATATTTAGTTTTAGGAATCCAACATGATTAACTTCAACCTTGGAGTGTGTATTTACTTAGGATTCAATACACATGTGACTATGGTAGTTGATGAAAATATTGATCTTTTGAGCACCTTTTTTACCTTCACAATATTTTTCTCCATGATGACACTAGTGTGCATTCATTCCATCTAGGATTGACCTAGAAGGAATTTGAACCCATTTCCACCCCTAATGCACTATAAACCCTAGTCATTTTGATTATGAACACACTATGATGTATAACACCTTAACCCACTAGCACACCTTAAACATCGTCATTATGATCATCATCTTCATCATCATCCTCCTCACCCTCCTCCTCATTATCGTATAATATAATATATTTAATTATATATTATATAATATACTATACTTATATTATATATATAATTATTCTATAATATATATTAATTCTATAATATATTTTATATAAAATATATAAAATAACAAAAAAATAACTGAAATAAAAGAAAAACAAACAAACCAACAAAACACACACCCAAGAAATTCACTTGTACTGCATCAGGAAAGGAAGGTTGAATTGGTATTTCCCTTCATAGGGCTTCAGTTGGTGTGAGAGAGAGTGCTTCATTTGGTTGCATAACTACTAGGTATTGAGTAGAACTTAGGTGAGCTCCGTGGTCCCCTTGTCTCCTTTTGCTTGTCATTGCTTCAAATCTGTAAAGGGGAAGAACACCATTGTTATGAGAATTTTTCCTTTTGTTTTCTCCCTTTTCCCCTGTAGATATTCACCTAAGCCCACTAGAAAGGAGACAACCCAAGCCCATTATCAAGGAGGATTGAGCCCACTAGTAAGGAGACAATGCGAGAAACTACGCCTAGAGATAGAGACATACTAAAGCGACTATTGGAGATAGATATATATGGTAAGTAGTTGCAATAACTTGTGATGTTATAATAATTCCTATTTTTCACTTTTTAGAGGATTCAAACCCTGGTGGAGTTGAAAAATGCTCATTTTTAGGAACTTGCTTCCTCTAAACCCTAGTGTGTTGAAACCAATGATCATTTTCATGAACTCGTTTTTGTTTTTTTTTTTGCTAGCTTACAAAGTATGTGACCCTTGAAGAAGTGGTAAGAGATGGGTCTAAAACACTCTTTTTAATGTAGAATCAATGTAGGATTTGAAACTAGCAATATCCCTCTCAACCCATTAATGAAAACTTGATTTCCAAGGTCAGATTTGGGAATTCTATGTTTTCCACCTCCCTGACTCACATGGATGGAAGGTGCCTAGAATAAACCTAAATTCCAGCTAGAATAAACCCCACTTGACCATATTTTACATCTGCAGTATAGATGGATGAATAATAAATATCTTCATGGGTAATTTCCAGCATGAAATGTAGAACCAAAGGTGCATAATTTTGTTGCCAAAATATGTTGTAATAAAGCTTAATTTGAATATTTATACATAAAAAATAAGTCTAGACTTTCTTGAAATGAAATATAAACTACAACCAGAATTTTAGGGACAGATCTAGAGTAAGGTTGTCTTCGGTAATTTTCATATCAATGGAACCAACATAAAATGAGTTTTATGAGAAATTTTTACTCTGGCTATAAGGTGGTACTAGTGCCTTATATATTCCTTGGGCATATGGGTTCTCACAAGGCTGGAGGAAGGATACTTTAATAAGGAATGAAGATGAATAAGGATGCAAATTGCAATCCTTGTTAATATTCTCCTTGTCCTAAATGTCATGAAAATATACTAAAGAAGCTTACTACTGTTGACAACCTAAAAGATTATGAATTCTAGATTTATCAAGAAAATATAATAGGTGTGTACAACCAAACATATAGGGATACATCAACATAAACCATTCCAATGATAAATACTAACAAATAGAAATAGTGTTAGCAGGATTTTGTGACTCACAATCATTAATGACAAAGAAATAACTAGAATGAACAACATGAAAATGTAGAAAGAATCCTCATCTTCAAGGGTGCATTACCAAACCATCCAATCTATTCAAACAAAGATACAATACAAATGCACCAAAATAAAAAATACGCAATCTGTTGGCGGCAGAAGTCACTCATGGATTGCTAGCAGGAGCAGAGCCCAATGCCCATCAGTTTAATGTCACGATTTGTTTAAAGGGTGATCAAATGGAGGAAAACTCAGAACAACATCGTGTCAACTCAGAAACTAGACCAGGCATGCATGAAAGAGTGAGGTCTTGATAAACTCCAAACAGTAGGTCGTAGTAAAGGGTGAGTAGGTGGAAGACTTCTGGGAGAAGAGTGCGAGGGTCTATCACATACATCCGGTTTGTAACAGACTGGAGAAGAATGTATTCGAACACAAAATCCTTTCACATTCAAACACAGATACTAGATAACACAACAATGTCACGACAAATCCTTTATCATAACAAGATTGCTAAGTTCGCGTGAATCCTTCAACTGTGAACTCTCCGGCATAAGACAAAACTAGATGGAAAGAAAAGGAAAATTATTTGTTATAAACCAAGAAGTCTCAAACACAGAGGCATAACTAGGAAACCAGAGTATTTGCTGAAACTTTACAGTCGGGAGCTTAGCTCTACCATCGATCCATACAAAAATGGAAAAAATGCCTACATATACTCAAAAAAACAACAGCAGCAGAACCAAGAAGATGCATTAAAAGCTTTGTGTCTGCATGGCTTCTGATAGTCAACATCTGAAAGATCGTGCAACTTATGTCAGATGCAATCTTAATTGTTTGACAGTTCCAACAACGAATCGACGTGCCTTAAATTCATGGCCGTGCTCTCCCATTAAGGCGGAGGAGATATCTAACCACCACCAACTGCTTCAATAACTGTTTCTTGGGATTGAGAATGGCCCGACCAACTCAGCATTTCGGGATATGGAAGACTTCTCGCGCTGCCACCTGGAATATCTTGAATAGCTTGAGGGATGGGCATGGAGGCCAGCGCGGAGGATGAGTGCACGACAGGAATGGTGGTGTCGAGTTATAAGGGCATGGAAGGAGTGGCTGGATGAGAGAAGGATGACGGAGGACGATTCATGGCGGAAGACATCAGGTAGAAGGGAAGAAGACGGGAGAAACGAACTCTCCTTCGGGTGAGAGGCTGATGTGGAATGGAACGGGACACGTGGCAAATAGCGGGTGGATAATGAGAAGAGAGAGAACCACGTGGACCGAGAAGGGAAGGTGGATGGAGGACACATGGCAGCACGGGAAAGGTGGAAAAGGGGACTACATGAAGGAAGACGGGCCCACTCCTGGTTAAATACAGGGAAGATGAGAAAAGTGGGACTGCACGAGCGTCGTTGATCTGGGCGCCTCGATCGTGTCCGTCGGGAAGATGCATATGGGATTTCGGACCCCCCCCCTCCGCTTAAAGGTAGAAAGGCGGGGGGGGGTTCGGAATGGTCTTTACCACTGTTGATCCGAGCGCACTAATCTGAACCGTCGGAGAGTTGCGCCTGCGATTCCGGACCCCCCCCCGCTTAAAGGTAGAAAAGCAAGGGGGTCCGGAATCCAACGCACGCCGTTGATCTGGGTGCGTGAATCCAAACCATCTAGAACTGGTTTTCATTTAACTCGGACACATTTGCGTATGAAACTTAGGACAAGTGGGTTTTAACCCATTCTTTTGTGTTCCAACCCCCTTAACAAGAAATATCGCTAACATTTGGCTCCATGGGGGATAGAGTCATCCCTGTGATGCTCTAAGAACTCTTTTGCAAACTTAGTGCCTTTGCTATTGGGCTATGGAGTCTTTATTAGGCTGCAATAATAAAAATGCAAACAAGATAAAATACATGCTCGAAAGAGCTTATTTATATACACTCCTAATTCTAATAAAATATTTTACATGGGGCTAGGTGAAAGCAAACTTCCGCCATAGCCATCCAAGCAACTTCCCGAATAGAATCTCCTTCCTTCTGTTAATGATGGATAACAATCGATGTAACCAGGAGCTCAGAATGGCTACATCCTTTGATTCATGTTTGAGGGCTGCCATGAAGATGAAGGTGGGCAGCTTCAAGGCATGAAGGAAATGCCACTCCATGTATTTGCTAACAGGGTCATAGAATGAGTGGCCAATTCTAGAAAATTGGCGACAGGCAGCGTTCTCTGCTACACAGTTGTTCACTTGT
>JZKD02S0050065.1:506028-533421 GCA_000966675.3 Picea glauca
AAAAAAAAAAAAACACTAATGATAAATATCAACACACAGATCAATTCACAATTCATTTAGAATTCCATCTTCCAACCACATAGCTACTTCAAAACTCCTCTAATATTCATCACAAAAAACTATCTTACTACTATTATAAAGAAATTTCTATCATCTATATTAAAAAAATGAAGGCCCGTCACCTACAAAAATAAGGAGAGACAAGCAAGTCATCAAAATCAAATAGACTTAAAAGTACAGACAAACTCCTTCTCTCAATTCCTCCACAACCATGGATCCCACCACCAATTGTTGTGCATCCTTTGATAGTTGATGAGAAGGGAGGAATCCCCATAAATCTAAACATTTTTAAAACTCCTATCCACTGCACACTTTAACAATAATCTCAAAGACTTGAATTTATTTTAGTTATTGGACCCAAGTCAAGGGCCTACTTTGAACTTCACATGAATAGAATTAGAGAGAAACAAAACTCCTCCAACACTGCTAAACTTAGGTAGAACCTACCTAGATCCATAAAAAAATATTGAAGGATAATACTTATCAATTGGCAGTGTTTGCACTTACCAAGGAACATTGTCCTTCATAGCCATCCTAATATTGGATACCATAGCCCTAACTTGTGATACGAATTGAAATAGGGGATACATTTGACTTCAAAGATTTTATAATTTCTAGATAGCCATATTCCTCAAATAATTAGGCATGGTAAATATATGATCTCTTTCAATTTATTTTTACTAAATCATTGCTTCAAACATTCCTCCACTATCTCACCATTCCATATATTGAATTTACCAATGATATATTCTAATTCTTTATAGATCTACTCAGAAAAATTACATTTTATTATTTAGTGGGAAATATTTTTTTCCTCCAATTTACATATGATACATATCCATGGACCTTATCTACATATCCTCTGCAAGACTTCCCATGACAATGCCTTATTTTTAAAATCTAGCCAAATAAATATTAAAATATTTTTGGACCTTTTAATTTCCAAATTTGCTTCCACCACCAAATAAGCTTTTGAATATTTGTATCAATCATATGTATCCAATGTGAGATGTATATTCACCCCTAACATTTTTATTTTCCCATGAAATGGTTTCTATATCATCCTTCCCCTTGATATTCCCCCTCCTAAGGCTTTATCTATAAGAATTCCATTGAATTGCCTAATCTCCTTCAAATCCTAGTAGTTATGCACTTTTCCATCCTTACTAACAAATATTCGTAGAAAGAGGATACCCCACGTTATTGAGGGTATAAATTCTTCTATCCAAAATAATTATAATCATTCCATCTTATAGTATTATCCTTTCTCCACAATCCAAGATATAGTCAATGCCAATTCAACCTTCTCGTCATTTCTCACTTTCTAGGCTAAATGATTCCCAATCAAGAGAAATTTCTAGACTAGAGCCTTCCATTGGATTGAGATAATTTTTATATGTTTCCTTAGGTTCCTGATAAATTCTATGATGGTTCTCGACCTTATGTACTTTTGTTCTATAATTTTCCTCCACATAAATTATTAATTAAGAACCCTCCATAAGCTCTTGGTTGCCAAATAAATGCTAAGAAGGTGAATGTTCTTTGGACTCCATCCACCTTCCTCCTTTGGTCTTGGTATAATATTCCACATTACCTGTGGGATTCCCTTTTTCTCCTCTCTTCTCAACCAAAGGAATTTAAAGCATACCTTTCTTATTTTTTCTAATATACCTTTTCGGATATAGGCCAAGGAGTGCCAAGCACAAGAATGGCCTCTAGAATAGACTATACTAAGTTCCACCTCCCCCTTACAGGAAGTCATCTATTGCACAAATTATTTATTCTAGCTTTGATCTTCTCTAATAGCCACCCCCAACCTCTCTTCATGTATCCATTTTTCCTTAATACAAAACCCAAATATTTAAATCCATATTGAAAATTTAAAAGTTTAAAGGAAATATCCTTATCAACCTTTGTTGTACCTCTTGCTTTAGATCTGTATTTTAGCGCATTAAATTCCATGCATGTTGTTGTTCCATAAGTAACCAATATTTTATGTACCTTTCTAACTTCCCTAACACTCCCATTAGAGAACAACAATAAATCGTTAACAAATAATGGATGGGTTAACAAAAAATCCATACCAATTATGACTCTTGAGACTATTATTACCCTCTTTGCTTCCATTACAACTCTCCTCAAACCTTCAAAATTACCAAAAAGAGAAATAGGGATAAGGGGCATCCCTATCTCAACCCTCTAGATGGCCTAAAAAATGTTGAGGCTAAGCCATTAATAAACACAACAAAGGACAGATATTTTACCACTAGAAGGCTAAAACCAACATGTAAAAGTATTGGTACAAGATAAAGCCATTTGATTCTATCATATGCCTTGGATAATTCCAATTTCATGACCATAGAATAATATTTCCTAGTCCTTACTTAATGAAGACCCTCATGAGCTATCCTTATGGTGTTAAAATCCATTTACCAACTTAAAACCAAACTACTTTTGTAAGAATTTTTTCTTAAATCTCACTACTATAATCTTAGAAATAATTTTATACACAAAATTAAACAATGATATAATCTTGAACTCATAAATTTATAGGTTATCCCCTTTTGGCATCAAAGCAAGGAATGTGGAATTCATATCTCCTAATACCTTGACAGTACTCTTGAGTTCCTCCATACATGTAAGAAGGTCTTCCTCACTAAGATCATAAGAAACAACAAAAATATCCATTGACTAAGTATCCAATCCCAAGATTTTGTCTTTCTTGATGTCTATATTAATTCAATTATTCCTTGGAAATTTATTTCATCAACATTTGATTATATTCATCTGGCACAAAGCTATGAAAATACAAAGTTAACTTCAAAGTTCCAATTATATTTTCCCTATGTGGCTCTTTGAAAATTGACTGAAAGTGGCTCTTTGAAAATTGACTGAAAGTACTTAACCCCTAGATTTATTATATTTAAAAACTTTCAAACTAAATTACCTTCTTCATTTTGCATTTCCCAAATAGTATTGGCCCTCTTCCTATGATTAACAAAACTATGGAAAAAAATCATGTTTTCGCCCCCCTTTTTCTAACCACATAGCTCTTCTCTTCATCCTTCATTCACCTTTCTCCATTCCAATATCCTTCTCTTCTTCATTTCCATCTCCTTTAATATAAAATTTTCCTCCTTTAAATATTCCCTTCTCATTTCTCTCATATAGGTGTTGTTAATGGTAAAGTGGAAACAACTAATTTATAGTTTGTAACTTCTTTAAAGAAGTTAAAAGGAGTTGTTCCATCTTGGACCCAAATCAAAAAATAGAGTATGGATAAGGATATTAAATCCATCGAGAAGGAAAGTGTATGTGTACGTGTGTGCGTATGCAGGCGTGCACGTGTGCGTGACTGCTATATATGTGATTTCCTTCTCCACAGATTTAAGATCCTTAACCATACTCTCTTTTTTAATTTGGTCCCAAGATAACACAACTCCTTTCAACTTCTTTAAAGCACTTGCAAACTGAAAAAAAATTGTTTCCACCTTACCAATAACAACACCTATGTTTCATCACACCATATTATAATAGAAATAATGCTTATCACATTAACACGACCTCACGCCTCACAAAGGCTTGGTTAGTTGCAAAAGATTGAAAATTGTGAGGGTTAGAAGAGTAAGACTTTCGTGAAGGAAGAAAACAACACATGGCTTAAAATAAGGATCATATGTTGTAACAACCTCTTATCCTAAATATATTTTTTTTTATAATGAAAAATTATTATAAATACGCACATAAATAAAGGCCTGAATATGTCCCATAAAATTTGACAAATTAAGCCACGTGTTATATAGATAAATGAAATTAAAATTAAGGGAACTGATAAAGTAAAAAATGATGGTAGGATAATTGTAACAAAAATTATGTAGGTCAAAAGATTATAAGATTTTGTTAGAGGAACTTTTGATAAAAGAGAAAAAGTTATAATTTAAAGGTATCAATAAAAAGAACAATCAACAATCCTTTGGAAATTGATTTTCCTAAGTTTTACATATGTTAAGTCCTAACAAAAACAAGTCAAAGTGATCAATAATTAATTATAACTTATACTGACAACTCTTAAAAAATGATATTGTCCAAGTTTTCAATCAGGGGAATTATAAGAAAAAGTTAAGCAAGGTGTTCACAAAGGCTAAGGGTATGCCACAATTTAGTTTATAAAACAACAACAAAAAAATAGGTGTAATCTTGTTAGAAGAAAGAAATTTTTAGCTCAATATATTCACAATATGGTATGGTCATATAGAATAGGATAACATAGTTTACATTTTTTGTGACATTTTTAAAGAGATTACAATAATCAGATATGGTGGGGTAATGGCACAACCTAGATCATGAACATGGTCTACTCCACTGTATTTGGTCTCTTTCACTCTGCATTAAAGGTTGGTTGCCTTGTGGAATCTACTTTAAAACCCTCTGCTTCTTGCACGTATCATTTTCTCAACCAAACTTGCTAAAAACTCCTACTAGAACTTCGTGAATTGTTGATACCTAGGTTTTGATCTGCAAATTCGACCTATCCTTTATTTTTTAGTATGGTACATAACATAGGATAAAGCATTGCTTAGTTTTGAACTCCCATCTCCATGTATTCGACATAACTTATATGAAGCCACTCCCTATCATTTAAGGATACTCTCAGATATGAGTGCACATACCGAAACTTTGGCTTGGCTCAAAAGGTTATAGCGGGATTACATGTCTTCACAAAGATTAACTGGATCACATTATCTGAATTTAAGGCTCAAAGGTTCATGCTAGGTTCTTATGGGTATCCTTAGCAAGGAAACCTCATTTAAAGACACTTTTATTTAGTGCATGATACTTTCCTCCAGTCTCATCACCTTAAGCCATTACAGACATTGGTGGCTCTCTTTTCATAGATCTACAACCTAAAATATGAAAAATCTTATCTATTGGAGACATTCTTATTGTAAGATACATCAATTTAAAAATTGGTTTCATGCAGTGCATAAGGCATGATCTCTACTCGGAAACCATTGATGACTTAGGCGGTGGACTTTCAAGAGGATGTTTTACACTATACTTTGGTGGATAGAGTAGTGACACCTTATGGTAAACACTTGGTTAGATTGGGAGACTTATGATTTCTCCTAAGTGGTCAAATATCATTTTGTTGGTTGCTCTTATGCTTTTGACTATGTTTTTGTTATCAAGGCCTTACAATAAGAAATATATGATCTTCAAGTATCTTCTTATTCTCATACCCTCACTCAGACCATGTTATTGTGTCTTTTTAGGTTCCACTTGGATGCATACCCTCCAATCTTATCCTCAATTGACCCTACCAATATCTCATCATCCATTATGACCACCAATTTGGTGAACAATACACAAAGTTCCTCAAAACAAGGCCCCTCTCAGTTTATTATACTCACGATCCAATCAAGCACTCCATCCACTTCACCTAGGTCATTTGGTCTTTCATTCTTAACACATTTCCCCATTCCATATTCACTTCTCACCTCGCTAGGAATGGCCACTACCCTCATAATTCCTAGTATGATTCACTCTGTAAAAACATTCATAACCTAACAAAACATATTATGATACATAGACCCCCCAAATCAAATTAAATGCAGAAAAACTATATTAATATTGTTAGGAGGAAAACAAGGATCTATCTATTGAACAAGCACAAAATAGTATTCAACCAAATCTGATTCATACTAGAGCACCTTGTGAATCTGCCTAGAGAATCTCGGCATATTATTGTATCCCAATACCTCAAGCCACTATTTCCAACAAATAAATCACTTATAGAAGATAAGATCAGAGCAAGAAACAAGTTACATAGAGTGGAACAATTATTGTTGTGTTAGCATTTCCAACATCAATGGGGTGGGCCACCCACACTGCACATAGTACACATGCATCATCATCATACAAGTAAATTAACCACAAAACCCAAGGAATCCACTTTAAAACAAGAAAGGCCATCAAGTAATCCTAGTTCTAGAGTAAGGGAGGATGCTAACTTATTTACCTTGAAACTTACACACCAAATCTTGCTTCTAGATTAGCACAACTGTAGGCCCATATTGTGCTTTAAGGACCATTTTTGGAATGTGGTAAGGTTTGTTTCCTTTTTTCTCTGTAATAGAAACATTTTGGAAGACACCAAAAACAAATAAATTTACATTTAATTTGTTCCATCTGTGGGCCATCAAGGTTGCCAAGACTTTCATCTATTTTTTAATGCATTTTTCTTTTACAACAGTTCTTGGGGTATCCTTTCAACAAGAGCTTCAACTCGGTGCTAGACCAAATCTTGAAAGACTATGAGAAGTTTGAATGTTGGCATACAATAGAGAAGGAAAAACATAGAAAACAAAAAAAAATAGGATGAGACCTCAAGTGATTCATATGAACTTGCTCTAATTTTGATGGTGTCTTTTATGAACAAAAATTCATTTTTTTTAAATGTACATCGTTGCCACAATCATTGTGCACATATTACATACCTTCTATGCAATATCCGAAGATACATAAATAATCCTTTGAGAGAAGAAACAAAATATATATATAGATAGATAGATAGATAGATAGATAGATATAGGTATGACAAATAAAGCTTCTTGGAACACAAACTATCCAAAAAATGACAATGTCTGTATAGAACAAGAGGAAATGTTTATTTTTTATTTATTTTTTAAATACCAATAGGTCATCGGTCTTTTGACATCCCTCCCATCACTAATATAGCATGAAATTCAGATATATATACATGTCGTTGATCTTATGATGTTCCTATTTCGACGTCGTGTGAAATTTCCCTCTCGTCGTTGATATAGCGTAAATGTCAAAAATACATGGAACACAGTCGGTCTTGCGGAGTCCCTTGTTGAAGTTGAAGTTCCTCTTCCAACGTACTGTGCAATGTCCCTCCCATCACTGACATAGAATAAATGTCGAAGATATAGGGCCCTTGTCAGTCTTGCGACATCCACTACAGGTTCATGATGTCGCATGTTTGGCTCATTGGATGACTATTTTTAGACTATGTAAATGTTAGAGATATAGGCTCCTCGTCACTATTATGCATCCCATGTGGCATCGTAGGTGAGACGTTCTGACGCCGTGGTTGAGAATTCAATAGTGGGATTGGACAGTGAAAGTAGAGATGGCACTTGTCCACTAGAAACATTTCACACGAGACAATATATGGGTTGTCAGTATATCGAAGTCATGTGAAATGACGTTTGAGGGGGTATGATGTTTGTTGTTCTCTCAACAATATAAAGTGGCAATTGATATGAAAAACCATTGGAAAATAACCCAAATGTACTAGTGATTAGTGGGATATTCCCAATAATCAGTGGAGATCATTATGTCTCCCAACATTCCCTCAGGTTTTACTGTGGATCTATCCGCAAGTTGAAGCACAGTGGATGCATTTCTTAGGGATCCATGAAGGTTTAATCTTAAAATTGTATCCTTGGTCATAACATTTATTGTAGACCCTAAATCTATGAGGGTGTTTTGGATCAAGATGTTGTTAATGTGCACTTTTACTAGAGGTCTACCCGGATCCAAATATTTAGGAACAATTATCCTTCCAAACATTAGATGAACTAATTTTCCTATAACATTGATTCTAGGGGTGTTGTTTTTATTTCTCCCTAGTATTTTTTTGCATTCCTCTTATTGAATATATTATAAATATGTACATATTTAATAGCTTATAGGAGAGGTATCTTCACACTAAAGTTTGTTAGTTCTCCTAAGAGTTCATTTTCTTCAATTGTATATTCTTTATTAACATTCAACCTTTCATGGTAAGGTCGAGCTTGAGCCTACATTAAGAATGTATCATTTTTTTTAGGCTCTAAATCATTCATGGAATTTGGAGGTCCTTGTAAGACTTTCCTTGATCTAAGGTTGATTTCCTTAACACATAGGGAATAAGTTTCATATTTGGCCTCGTTGTTATACACAAGATGAATCTTCTTATTATTTGGATTAGGGACAAATTAACAAGGTGATTGAGACTGTTTGGGAAGAACATTATTCTGAATAGTGTTATTGGGTTGAGGAGGAGGAGGCATCAATGCTTGTTGTTGAAACTTTTGAGGTCTCCATTCTTGTGAAGGATGATTCCACTAAGGATTTTATACTTGTGTAAAACTAGGGAATATTTGTTATGGAGAAGGAATAGGTTGGCCTTGTTATTTCCATTGATTTGGGACTATCCAAGGTGATTGGTTAGGATTACACAAAGCCTGAGAAGTCATTTGGTAATTATATGCACCAAAATATTAAGAAGGATTATAGCTCATACTTGTTTGGAAGGGTCTTGGTGCTCCAGGTCATCCTTGATTGATGAACCATACTAACTCCACATTTTATTCTTCTCCTTGGAATGCAAATTTTAATCTTGGGAAGGAATGATATTTTTTAGCTACATGAGCTTATTCACAAATAGAACATGCCTCTTTAAGTTCAAGGGGGAATTCATTCCTAGGATTTATTTTGGTACATTTAGGGGGGAAACACATCTAATTCTTTTTTAGCTTCATCCTATTTATTTTTTATATACAAATTATCCAATTGCATAACTAAGGAATGAAAAATATCAGTCTTCATATCTTGTAGTAATCCTCCTATCTCATTTTTTATAATAATTATAGGGTTAGAAGATTGTGTTACCATTCCTTTACCATTTCTACCTTTCTTTCTTGAGGATCTAGAATGATTCTTGAATATTTTCTTGATATCATCATAATCCATTTCGTAAAAATCTCCATTTAATAAGAGATTCGTTGTTTTCATGAGTTCTTCCCTTACTCATTTGAGTAAGAGAAGTTTAAATGAATATTCATCCATAGTGAATTTTTGGGCTCATTTATTTCTTAGTTGGAATCACTCTTTGAATTATTCTAAAGATTGATCCACTCCTTGGGTTATCCTGAATATTTCATCTCTTGTATCCCTCACTCTGTAATAGTCCCTGTACTTTTCATTGAAGGTGTTTTTCATTTGGTCCTATCTTGTGTTGTTGTTTCCTTCTAGGCTCATGAACCATATTAGAGCTAAATCGTTTAGATTAGATGGAAATATATTGATCTTTTTTTCATCTGTAGTATAATCATAAGTTCTACACAAAACTTCAAATTCAAAAACAAAGGTGTCAGGATCTTTTGAAACAAGAACATGGAAGTGAGGTAAGGAAAAATGATTAATGTTTTTTATTCTAGTTTCTCCATTGGTTTCCCATATAGGGTGTTCAAAACATTCTTATCGATCTTCTTCACCAACCATTGTATGGTGAGATAGAGATTGACCTTTCTCTGAGAGATTTTCAAATTATCTTGCTTCTCTTTCCAAGAAATTTTCAAGTGTTTCATAACCACCTTCTAGATTACTTGGACCTATATTTGGGGTGGGGATTTTAGTTAAGAATATTCCCATTTTATCTCTAGGTCAATCCATTCATCAAAAAAAAAGGAAAATAAAATATTTCTTTCTTTTCTTATATATTTCTAAATGTAGAAACATGAAGAGGATCTGTAAATACCTACTTCAAGTGAAAGCATTGAGATTTCACAGTAAAAAAATTATATATTGAGTTCATCTTTGCATCTTATTATTTTTTCTTTTTCAAGTCACAAAATAGAAAAAAAAAAATGAATATGAAATGATGTGCAATATTTTAGCACCTCCCGAACAACAATGCCAAAAATTGTAGGCCATGGAATAGAAACAATAATGTTACCACTTCCTTAGCTTGTTACTTTAATTATCAACCTGGGACTCTTACAAACATTAGAGGTGTCAAAAAAATAATATGCGGAGTGCACTGCAAATCTATCAAATGATTAGGACTGACAACATTCTAGGTTTTAGTTTGATCAAGGGAGCTAAATCAAATGAGCATAAAACCTGATTACAACCCATTGAAGGAAACTTGAACTAGTTTCATAAATGAAAATTGATATAGTTGCATGAATGAAAGCCACACCAAGCTAAAAACAAACTAATTATATTGCAGGATAGAAAATTATTCTAGTTGCATAATTGAAATATCACAATTGGCTATAAAATAAATTGATCTAATTGCAGGAAAGAAAGATTAATCTAATTTCATGAATATTGATTCCTAACCCTTGATTCAATATCATAACCCATTCTCATGTTATTAAAAGTTGTTACAATCATAAACTGAGATGCAAGAAGTACAAAAAAATTGCAATCCAAACTGTCCTACAAGAACTATGGAGGCTTCTATAGGAACTCAAACAATTCTATAGGAAGTGTACACTTTCTACAGTATGGTCAAAAGAGGTATAAAATGCCTATTAAATTATTATAAACGATCGATAAAACAAAATCATGATGTAATAAAGTGTAAATGAGGTTCATATCCCTAAAAATATGCTCATAAACACTTTAATGAACTTGCAACCAATTCTATAGGAAACAAGTTGAACATTACAAGATATTAGCAACTCAAGTATGGATAGAAAACTATAATTGGAAAATGATATGAATGACTATATAATTATCTAATAAAAGACTAAGAATATGAAATGCAACACAATAACATGAAAAATAAATAATAATAATAAAGGGTCCTTGAGCCCTCTTGAGTGGGCCATACCCAAGCAACACAAGGAACCTATGAAAACTCTAATGAGATGGAAAAGAAATCATCTTATTAAATATTAACAACTATTACATCTAGGGAGAAAAGATCCAAGTATTAACAAAATCTTCAATAAAATATAACAATGCAATATTCAATTATTTGTTTTCCCTCCCTTTTCCCTTCCTATTGGAGGTCTATTTATACAACTAGAGTTCAACCTTGTTCTTGAATTAAGGAGGGAACATGGGGAAACTATTTCTCCTTTGGTATATTATCTATCCTTCATATATTTCGAGGTTGATTATGAAAATAGTGGACATTAATGCACTAGCAGTGAATATGTAGGAAGGTAGGGAGAAGATCCTTGATTCTCTCCTTGTGTTGGTATCTTTCTCTTTCATGAATAGTTTGACCTATTGAAACTTGTGCTACACATAAAATTTGATCATAGATATTAAACATAAATATTTCAATTACTCATTAAATATCAATCTCAAAACTATTCATTAGATAACTTGAAAAATGTCTATAATTACTATTAGACATGGTAAATTAAAGTAGCTTTTCATGTACATAATGGTCAAAATTGTGTTTGTAATGGGATATTTAGGTAGGAAATATTGGGGGACATCAAGATGCAGTATATGAAAGGTGAATGCAACCAACACATCGAATATAAATTCTATACAAAGAAAAATTGGAAAGAGGTGATCACAAAAGGTTATGACATACATCCTTGAAGAGAAGAATAAGGTGAGATTTTGACTTTGAGAGGTCAACACCATGGGAGATGTGTGAGGTATGGGAACTGGGTGGGGATGGCTCATGATGAGATTATGGATATTCAATAATTGGGGTGGAGACCTTCATGTTAGGTGTCAATTTTTGTAATACCCAAGGACGAGCCCCGGTTGTAATTATGAATGTAACATGTTTTGTAGGTTGGCGAGACAAGTATTTATAAGTTGGTAGGATTATGTGTTGATTAGGCCAGGAGCCTAGATGTTAAGGGATAGGAGCTTGTTGTGTACATGCAAATATTCATATTATTAATATAACAACATCACTATGTGTAGACTGACCACGAAGAAAAAGTATGGGGGGTTGAACTCCACTAGGTTGGGTAAGGGAGGGGGCAGAGAGTCTTCAAAGAGGGACTAAGCTTAAGATATTAAGTCCAATAGAATAATATATTATTATTATAAATGTTGTGAGTAGGATATGAATATATCCTAATTTCCTTTAGGGAGTGGAACAAGTTCCAAGTGGGAGGAACATGCTCCTTGAGAGCCAAGTGGCATCCAAGACACATGCAGATTTATGAGGAGGAACTCTCACCGCTCTCAACATTCGGAGGATTCTGACGATTCTCACCAATATCAAAGGATTGTTCACCAATTTTCTCACCATGCTGACCATGTTGGCGATTTGTTACCTCAATTCACTGATACATTGAGCAAGCATGTAGTGATCCAGTCCACCATTGTTGAATTCTTGAACCGCCTTGAACCTCTGCAACAAACCTGAATTGATACCCTTGTTGTACCTGTACCCTATGGGTTTCCTATGTATTGTCCTATTAGTACCGTTCCCCACGTCTAGTTTATGTTGTTGTCATAACCATTCCCATGTGTTGAGGAGCAGGAGTGAAGAAGCGGGTTGTCATGCTCATGGATAGAAGAAACATATTATGAGGCCTGTGAGAAGCTCTTTCCAAGTGAGAGAGTGTGTTGAGGAAGTGTTCTCCTAAAAGGAGTCCAGTAACAGCTACAAAGATCTGAGAATTCTTGATTCGACATTTTGTTGAAGCCTCAGAAAGGGAGGTGTAGCAGTCGATGGACTATGTGACAGTGAAGGTGTACACTCGTAGGCTAGGATAGGCATGTGGGGAATGAGAGTCTATGATTTTTGGTTGTAAGTGTCTCCTTGGAGGAAATCCTTCCTTTTGTACTATGCAACTTCCTGTTTTACCTGCCTAGCTTGGGAATCCCTCACCTGGTGTATTTTAGTCCCATCTCGGAGGTGACCTTGCTTAGAGTGAGGAGTAGTGTGGTCTATTGATGGGAGGTTTGTGGAAGTTCTGCACATAGTGGGTGTACTCCAATTAAGAGATAAGTATCATTTATGTGCTTAATGGTTAAATGATGTATTTTAGTGCATGTCTATGATTATTGTAATAATATCATGTGTTTCACTACATTTGTGTTTTCATGTTATCTCTATTCATTGTTGTTAAGTTTATATGTGATTTATTCTGCAAAGATCTCCATCTTCCATTTCCCAACAAGTATATGTTTGGGCATGGACTGTGTGTGTCTGAGGTAGTGTATTTTCGACCTGTTGGTGGCTGGGGAATGTTACAAAATGATATCAAAGAGTTTTTTGGAGTATCATGGCACGACCTGGGTGGTTAGAGATGTTATAAAATGATATTAGATCCATGGTTTCAACACTGATCATGGATGGTCCATGTTTGTGGAAGCTGAAGAAAAATTTTCAGAAAGAAATTGTTGTCGAAACAAACAAAATATGAGTTAAGAGTGTCCCTAGGTGGCAAGAGAATACCTTGGCCATGTTATGAAGCTCAGGAGGTATCACAGTTTATGGAATGGAAATAGGTAAAGAAACCACAACAACCATTGTGTTGGGTCGCGAAGTTTGAATTTTGGGTGTAAGATCTACACAAGGGAAAGGTCAAATTTTTCCAGTTGTCAAATATGAAAAAAAGTGCATGAGATTTAACCTCCAATTCCTTTGGACTTCATGACTTCGATGGAGTCTATGTGTTACAAAGAAAAAGGGGTCAAAGACCAAATTTCTGAAGTCCCGGAGTGGATCTACACCATAGATCCGGGGATAAGTACTTGACCGTTGGTTTTGGCCGAAGACAGATCATAACCGCTAGATCAAGCCAAAAGCAAAAGGTAAGGCACAGTGGTGAAAAATAGATCTCAGTCAAAAGATATGCATGTGAATGATTGTGAGTCGTAGATCTCACAACAATGCAAGGATTTAGTATTTGGGAGTAATAAGGTGGGATAGAGTGAAAACTCCCGAATTCTCAAAGTCTAGAGTTAATTCAGACCATTCATCAAAAGGGACATGTGTTGGAAGATTGGCTTATTCATGAATTTGACATTCGAGAGGAACAAAGTGTGCTAAGGCGAAAAATCCCAAAGTCTAGAGTTAATCCGGATCGTTCGTCAAAAGAAACACATGTCGATAGATTGGCTTGTTCGGGAATTCGACATTCGAGAGAAACAAAGTGTGCTAAGGAGAAAACACCCGAAGTCTTGGAGTCCATAGTTAATATGAACCATTCATCAAAATAGACACATGTCGGCAGATTGGGGTGTTTAGGAATTCGACATTTGGGAGAAACAAAGTGTGCTAAGGAAAAAAATCCCAAAGTGTCGAAGTCTGGAGTTAATCCGGACCATTTGTTAAAATAAACATGTGTCGATAGATTGGGTTGTTTGGGAATTCAACATTCGGGAGAAACAAAGTGTGCTAAGGAGAAAACTCCCAAAGTCCCGAAGTTTGGAGTTAATCTAGACTGTTCGTCAAAAGAAACACGTGTCAATATATTGACTTGTTCGGGAATTCAACATGTGGGAGAAACAAAGTGTGATAGAGTGAAAACTCTTTAAGTCTTGAAGTTCCCAGTTCATCCAGACTGTTCATAAAAGGAGATTCTTGTAAGAAAATTAGCTTGTTCGAGAGTTCGACGTTCGAGAGAATTGGAGTGTGCGAGTGTAAAATATTATGAAGCCTTCCTAAAGTAACGTGGTCTACCGATGTCACCAGGGATGACATGGACACATGGGATGTCACCAATCATATATGTCTACGAATACGCTTCTAGTATTTCTCCATGTTGCACTCCTCTCGAGCATGGGTAGTGGGGACCCTGATGAATACATAAAGTAGTTAAAACATTGTGGAATAATTTAACTAGACCAAGCCCACAATAACTTGACCCAAGTAGACGTTTGGTGCCAGATCATGAAGTCTGGATACTTGGTACTTTGGAGCAAAGGTGTTATAGTTATATTTGTGTAGAGAACTCCCAAAGGCCCAAAGGTTGGAGTTAATCTCCACCGTTGGTCACAGGAGACGCGTGGCATCATATCCCAAGATCTGGAGACTTTCCAGCCCATAAGAAATGGTTCATTATTGAGTGGGAGGAATAAATCCCTGAATCTCTGAAGTCCTAGAGCGAGGAAGTCCCAAAGTAGTGGATGTGATGTGGAATGATGATGTCACCTGGGTGACATCGATCTCCCCTAGGCATGCCAAGTGTCATATGACGTTGTACTTGGAAACAATTGAAACGGTCCAGAGACTTGGCACTCTGGAAGCATTAAGAGTATGGACAGTTCAGAACTCCCGAATCTTGGAGTTCCGTAGTAAATATAAGTCGTTGGATGTTGGGAAGCCGAGGATAGTTGATCCACCATCCCTCGTGAGTTCGCTAGTTCAATGTTCTATCATGTTTGTGATGTGAGAAAAGGGAAACCTCTAAATCTATAGAGCTCCTAAGTTTCAAGGTTCTGAATAAGAACCTAAATATTATCACTTGGTCATAGTCATGGTCACATGCGAATTAAGAGCTGAAGGAAAAGGGGCTAGAGGTCGAAAGTGAATTGTAGAAAAAAAAAAAGGCTCAAAGATAGAGCCATGGGGATTCTTGATCGACCAAAGACCCATAAAAAATAGAGTATAATATTATGTTGTTGAATTAGATTGTTTAAGTTATTTTGGAAAATTATTAAGTCTAGTAGCCTAACAAAATTTGGTTGACTACACATTTTGCAGAGTTAATAATTGTCAGAACCGAACCAAATTGTTACATAGTGCAGAGAAATGGAGGAGGCACAGGATGATTACAGTATGGAGGATGAATTTAAAGGAATGGATGTCCATTTGGGATTTGAAGGAACAAACTCCAATGGGCATGGAGAATAAATAGATAAATATTTGGGCATGATGAAAATCATTAAAAAAATGCAAAAATATTTCCAAATTCACCAAGAAGATAACGAAAGGATTAAGAGAGCCAAGCGACAAGAGGAAGACTTCAATATGAAGTTAATGTCAAGCCTGGAAATAATTGAAAATAATTTGGATAAGGAAAGTGGATCCAAAAAATCAGAGAGACACAGGTCCTCTGATGAGGAAAGAAGAGAAAGAAGTGGTAACAAATGTCACCAACACTCCTAAAGGAATTCCAAAAGGAGGCCACACAACAGTTCAAGTCCATCTCCTACCAGAAAGAATAGGAGATTTGAAGTGTATGAACTAAAGGGTGAACTAAAGGGTACTCACCTTAGAATGCAAGAAGTTAAGCCACATAAGTGCGTAGACCTACGAACGCCTCACAGAAGACCCGAAGCTTAGGAAGTTGGAAGCACAGGTATAGGAGGCCCAGTAGTAGGAATTGATAGTACAAGTGAAGATGGAGTCACTCACTGTGGTTGAGATAATGAAGTGATCAAAAGAACATTGCACAGCCTAGCAACAGATTACCGCCATCCATAGAAAATCCATGGAGGTCACACAAAGGCTACAATTAGTGCAGGAGGAAGCCTGCACAATGTTTGAAGAGATTGAAGGGAAAGGTAAGATCTTGAAAGAGGTAAAGCTTTGTGTTTTGATAAGGGTAAGATAAGTGGAAATTTTTGTTTCAAAAGCATGAATCTAGGTATTTTTGATAGACTCTGTCCTATTTTGAAAGATAGGGTATAGTTAGAAGAAAGCATTGATCTGAATAAATTTTATAGAAATAGAGAAAGATATGTTATCATATGCATACAAAGAATTTTTGGAATAATAAGTGGATGCAGTAACCTAGAAAGAATTTTTGCAGATTGCAGGTCTAGCACTGTGACCCTAATTTGCAGTACAGAGGAAGTTGGGGAAATTACAAGATAAAGAGAGGATTGGCATTATGTTATAACTGCAGAAGACTGGGACATCTTGCTAAATAATGCCCTGGTATAGGTCCTATTTTTCTTTGTTGTAAAATTGTTGGTCATGAAGTTGAGGATTTCCCTAGGATGATTGCTAAAGTAGAACAAATGAACATGAGTCAAGATAATAAGAGCATGTTAGAATATCAGAAAGAGAAAGAACGAGAGGAAGTTCAGACTACATTAGAATAGTTTAAAGAATTGATGAATGATCAAAAAGATATTATTTGTCCAGAGATATTGAAAGAAAAACAATGCATAAGTATAAGAATAGGATACTTCGACATAGACTGTGTCTTGGATGAAGAAACACAAGTGAATATTATTCCAGAAAGTACTTGGGAAATTTTTGGGAAACCCACTATGGTACCTTCACTACGAAGGATAGGATTATTCAAAGGAAACATGATAACCCTGTGTGGAAGAGTTACTAATGTACCTGTTATCATCCATGGAACATCGACTCAAGAAGAATTTGAAGTTAATAGGTTTGTTGAGAATAGTGCCCCTTTTCCACTTTTTTTAGGAACTACTTGGATCAAGAAGGATCAGATTAGAAGGAAAGAAGAGGAAGAAGCTATAGAAAATAAAAATCAATAACTAAGGGATTTCATAGCTAGAAGAATATATTGACTGATGGAAGAACGGGAAGTTGAGTTGAAGCAACAGAGCACAAGAGAATTAGCTATCAAGGTTGAAAGAACGGAAGAAGGTTTGAAGGACCTATCCATGCAATAAAGAAGAATACCCACCCTGGAGTTAATAAGAGAAGAGGTATTCCCTTTGAACCCTATGAGAGTACATCAACAACGCGAAGCTACTATACTAAGAGAATATAAGAATGAGAATATAAATAGGAACCCAGAGACTTAGATCATAGGAAAGAAGACAATGAATCTCAGCAAGAAGAAATCCAATTTAGAAAATCTATAAGAAGTTACAGAGAAGAATTCGCAGGAGGCAAGATTGCAGGCTCTGAACCTCGTTGGAACAATAGAACCATGTAGAATGGGACTTCACTGTGGCAAAGACATATGACTGTTGGAGGTTCCCCAACTGTTAGAATGATTCTCCGAATGGTTAGGAAACAAATTTATGGGTGAATAGACTGCATTTTGGACGTTAATACTATGCCATAACGAACTGATTCATATTGATTGAGGCATTCTTGCCCATTGGAGGAATCCATTATGACACTTGATTATTTAACCCATTGGACACTGCACCAGGACCACTTTTTTCTACTCGTGATTATATGAGCTAAAAAAGAAGTGATTTTGTGTGTCAATTTGTGATATTATACCTCCCCATATGTTGTTTACCTCGCTATCCATTCACCTACCCCGACTTATTTGTTAACAAGAGAATGTCGACTGAGTACACCAAGCTAGAGAAATCCGTTGAAGAGGTTCTGAAGAAGTTTATGGTTGATAAATCTATGTCTAAGGGAGTACATGCATTATCGACCAGGGGAATGTAGGCATCCCCCTCAACTGGACATCGCTGGAAATGTGTTGACCCTACTACTGAGAAGAGAAGTAAGCATCATGACGATATGGATAACGCGAAGCAGATCCCGTTGATATTACCTGATTACATCTCGCCTTTGGCTGCCGTGGTTAACCACGATAGAATTCCACGAGACTTCAAGTATACATTGATCACCACGTACATCCCAAAGGGGATATGCATAGAAGGAAACCAGTTGGGACAGATCACAGCCTTGAAGAATAGTGATTTCAACCTTGGGGATAGAAAGAACTATGTGATGCTCGCACTGCATAGATACCTAATGAAGACAACTGGGAAGAAGCCTTGCATAGTCTTGGAGTCATGGATTAAGGAGCTCGTATAGTACAAGATACTCAACGTGATGAATATCCCTCACTTTGGACGACATCAAGAGGTTAACGCTTGCATTAAACTCCTATTGGCATGCTATCATGGAGGATACATGTGGCTTGATAGGCACATCACTGTGGATTTGACGTTGATCCACCTGATCACAGGACTGAGCATGCAGGGCCCTGACCCTCAAAATTTCTACCCAGGGAAGACCTCTGATCGCTCCCTGGCACAGTGCATAAAGGAGGCATAAAAAAAAGTTGAGAGGGAAAGCAAGGCTACAAGGTGGCCTCCATCTAGGATGGAGCAGTGCACCTAGCTTGTCAGCTTATAGATGGAAAGATCATCAGAAAGAAACACCCCACATAGATCACCAAGTTCATGGTGTACCTTGTAGGAAAGTGCATGGAGGGGATTCAAATGAATTGGGCAAGCTACCTCATCAATGAGCTCAAGAAAGACTGTCATGAAGCGCAGGACCAAAGATATGAGCTCCATTTTCACTGGTTGTTGGTGTTGATTTCATTTGTCACCTGGAAAATGCTAGAAGGAAGAGCCTTTCTGGAGATAGAACCATCAGAGTCATTGGCCACAAGGTTCTCGGACCTATGGTACACGAATGACATGTCAAAGTAGTGGCAGTCAAATGTAGTATTCCATGCCTACTATTAGTAGTTGAAGGTTTCTATTGAGTCGTTCCCACACATGAATCCATGAACATTACACCAGTACAGACCGATGGCTAAGTTTTGTGCAAATCAACATTTCATTTATATCACTTCGCGCAAGGATGAGAGCAAGGAGAAATTATAGTCCTACTATAAGCTGACCGATGAAGATATGGAAGAGATCACCAAGGAATGACCAACATAGTTCCTTGTACCAGTTGATGATGCAGAACTGTCTGACCCTAACATCATTGAAATCCCCTTGGTCACCCAGGTCGAGCATGTTGGAAAGAATAGCACGAAGAAGAAAAATAAGGAGGAAGTTCAAAAAATAGAAACTGATGCGGAGGAAAGCGCATGAAAAGAAGGTAGACCTAACTCATCCATGGGAGGAGGAGGAGGAGATGAATTAAATCAATAAGGAGGAGGGGAATAAGGAGAAAATAAATAAGAAGATGAGGCTACACCACTGAAGGACCCCCCTACAGAAGAAGAAACATCAAAGAAGAGGAAGGTTTTCCCATAAAAACCTTAAGCAAGAACGAAGACCCACAATAGTAAGCCCCAACTAGAGGACACACTCACATAAGACAATGTAAGTTGTTACACATGAAAAATGCTCACTTTGATAGTGTCGCAAGTGTCATCGTTACAAAGGTCGCAAGTGTCACATTTTGCTCACAAGGTCGCAAGCGTCGCATGTTGCTCACAAGTGTCACAGGTGTCAAAGAAAGAATGTTGCTATGATGCCTATGTCTTGCCTATAAACGACATGAGAAGGACACTTGAAACACCTCAAACATTTGATTTTGAAGAGGAGAAATGAGTCAACAGGCTTGCAAAACTTTTTCCATCTGAAAGCACCTCAAAAACTGAGCTTTGCAGGAGACCGCTCCCCTATACCTCTTCTCGGAGTGCCGGTGCTCCCCCTTACACTGTCTGAGAGCGTTATAAAGCTCCCCTGGCCCTTTTGAGAGAGAGATATAGATTTTGAAAGTGTTGGAACCCAACTAAAGCCTACTAGGGAGCGCTACAGTGCTCTGATGGCCCTTTTGAGGGAGCGCTACCTATTCTGGGCAGTAGTTAAGCTGTTGAGATGAATGGGGGAAGCATATTTTCATTCTTGTAAGGCAATTGAGCTCGAATCCCTAGTCCAGCCATGATCCTAGGGTAGATCCTCAACTAAAGGAGGCAAATCCTCAACTTCCCCAAGGATATCTCAAGTGGTTAAAGCCTCTCCAAGGCTATATAAGCAAGCTTTCTGATGGTGAAAGAGGACTGGAAAAGGAGAATCACACCAAACTTATGATCTTATAAGTGGTGCTGGAACAGAGATATTTTGGAGGTAAGAGACCTATGATCTCATAAGGAACAATCAGTGAAGCTATCAGCATTCAGATCATGGATCTTTTGAGCAAGGGGTAGACAAGGAGGACTTGGCAGAGTTGTTGCAATTCATCTATGGTTGTAAGCAATGTTTCATCCTCATTAATATAATTTGCTTGTCCTGTTTCTTTGTAGTTTGTGTCTGATCTTACGTGAACTTATCCTTGATATATAGATCTATTTTCAAGCTAATATCAATAGAGTAGGAAGTGGTCGTACTTTGTTTGCCTACAAGACTCATCGAGGAGCGAGAGATTGGAGCGTAACTTGGAGCGTGTAGGGACAAACGTCGATAAAGAGGTACTTCTCTTCTCCTTCCCTCTCATGTATCCATTTTTATAGATCTGAAAGGAATTCAGTGTCCATGTTAAGCACTTTTTGTCTTAGAATTAAGAGTCTATCTCTTTGAGGCAATCTTCCTGTCCGCAGGGAGATTTTCCTACAACAGAAACTGGGGACTCCACTGGGGAGATAGCCTCAAATCGAAATTTCTTGTTTTGATTTATCCTCATTGACCTTGTTCTACCCCTTGATTGTTTTAGACCTGGTTCACTCCTCTTTTTATTAGTTTCATGAGCTTATTGGCTCCCTACCCCATCATACTCAACCTAATTGTCGAGATTGAATTGCAATTTTTGGAATTTTTGACATTTTTGGGAGTTTTTGAACCTGGTGCCCCTGTCCCTGTGTTAAAAGAGCACAAGAGCTCCCTAATAGCCTTACAAAAAGTGATATAATGCTCCTTGCCTTTGGCAACAAAGCGCCAGCCCTCCTTTTGCCAATAAACCTTCCAGAATTGTTGTTTCAGGGTTTTTTCTCTATGTCTCTCTTGCTGGGTAACCTTGTGAGTCAATCCTTCCTCTTTCCAGCTTTGACATCCATCTTTTTCTTGAAGAACGAACATCATGCTTCTTGGATTCCGTAGCCTTCTTCAGTATTGTTGCTGATTTTTTCTACCATTTGGAGTCTAAAACCCATGCATTGTCTTTCTCTCCTCGTCAACTGAATGAAAAATGTCAATGAAGGTCATCAAAGGTCTACATATCTTTTCATTTGGTTTTAGTCAAGATCATTGTTCTTCGACTTTTTATTTTGGGTGTGGAGTTTGATTTCTCTTTGGTTGTTTCTTTTCTTCCAATTCTTGTTTTGATTACAACAAGAGGGTGCATTGTTTGTATGATTATTGCTTGTGTTGGTCTGATTTTCATTCATCGAAGAAGATAATTACCGAGATGAGACTTGTGTTGAATTAATCGTTATTCATATGAAAACAATAAAAAGCATCTTAATGATTGATTGTGCATGTTAGAAGGCATCTCAAAAGTTTTAACATCACATCAGGATTTGATTGAAGAAAATTTGGTCGAGGACTCTTCTCATTAGTGCTTGTTAGTGAAAAGAACTTTCTCTCTCTCCCTTAGATAAATGTTCATCGAAAAGAAGTGATTGCTTATCATATTTGATGCATTGTTGGGACTGAGTCATAAGTCCATTCGTTTCACTTCCATGCACCCCTTTTTGCATAAAGAACAACTATAAAATCAACTCTAATTAAAAATTATTTAGAACTTTTCTTTTCTAGGATCCTCCACCAACAGTAGATTAGTCTTAGTACTTTGGATTAGGCTGTGAGAATAACTCTCCAAAGTTTCTAAAACAAACATTAGCATCTTGAGTTAGGGAGAGTCAAATCCAATCATCGTATAAGTCTTCCTAGGATCCCCCTCTCACACAGGGGTTACGCACGAGGTCTCATTCGGGTGAGCTACAGGGACTAACCCTCCGTGGTTTAACTGATTGTGGTGGTCAGATCGTATTATGGGGATCGCTTCGAGGTAAATCCACAATTACTGCGTTGAAGCCTTTTAGTTGATTTCGGGCTCGATACCTTTCTCATATGTTCAGATCGAACTATCGACTGTTCCCACCCAGGGGCTGACTGTGAATTGGTAACCTTAGTGGCCATAATCTTTATGGTCTTACACAAGGTGACAGTGACGGGAAGTCTCACTGTACCTAGAGCAGACATTGGTCAAAATCACTCAAGCTCCTTGGAGGGTAAATCCACAATTATTGCATGAAAGCTTGCACCAAGGCGTAAGTTCGTTAAGCAGGTCGCCATTGTAACTGTTCCACCCTATCCCCGCCCCTTCTTGACTTGATCACGCGATGTTGGATTTCATCACCAACTAGTACGGTCATCGAGAGAAGGTCCTGTTTGCTTGGTTGTGATTCTTAGATTTTATTAGCGTATGTTGTTTCTTTTACTTAGTGGACCTTAGTTCGAGTCAGTGTTAATGGCATCGAATCCTGGGAGTACCAATGGAGGAACCCCTTCTTCTGGGGAACCTTATACCTTTCCTTCATTTGGAAACTTTGGTCCTCCATATGTTGCCACAATGAGTCTTCCAGGACTCACTATTGGATTACCAGTTTGGTTGTTCCCCCCTCCGGTGATCCCGAATCCTCCCAATGTTTCAGTTGCACCTAATACTTTGGATGTCAATACACCACCCACACATCAACCTCATGTCAAATTTTTTCCTTCTTCGCCCATTAAGTCTCCTTTCATTTCTCCTTCTTCGCCTAGTGAAATATCTAAAGCAAGTATTCAGGTTGATCAGAAAAAGAAGAAACAAAAATAGAAGAAGAAGAAGAACCCAAAAAGGACCAAGACCCCAACAACATCATATGTTGGCTCTAAGAAACTAGTTATTGTTAATAGTACTGGGAGTGTTGATGAGATAAAAAATATTAAAATGAAGAATCCAAAACCCAAATTCCCTTGCAGTCTGTGTAAGGGTGACCACCTTATGAGGGATTGCCCTAGTATTACCCAGGTCTTAGAAATGTGGTCCTCTACGTCATCGGCCTTTGTCGGTCATGTCGATGATACCCCATCAACTAGTGATGTTCAGGCTGGTAAGAAGAAGAAAACTGTCAGGTTCCCTTGCATGTTATGTAAAGGTAATCATTACTATCACCTTTGTCCTCACATGGATGAGGCTTCTTCTCTTTTGGAAAAAATTCAACTTCCAAAAGGTTATCGTAAGCTTTCCTCCGACCCATCGTTGGTTCATGGACTGGTCAATCCGGTTCCATCCCTATTCAGTCTAGTTGATCAGGTGGTCAATCTAGTTTCCTCCTCGATTGAACCACGAACCCAAGTAGATGATCCAGTTCTGTCATCGATCAGCCCCGCTCTTCATGAAAGGAGTGACACCAAAGTGGTTGATGCGGTTTCTCTATCGGTCAATCCCATTCCTTCATTGAAGAATGTCAAAGTGACTGATCCAGTCCCTTCCTCGGTCAGTCCCACTCTTCCTCTAAAGAGTGCTAAAGTGGTTGATCCAGTCCCTTCCTCGGTCAGTCCCACTCTTCCTCTGAAGAGTGCTTCCTCAGTCAGTCCCACTCTTCCTATGAAGAGTGCTAAAGTGGTCTATCCAAGTCCACCATTGGTTGGTCCAATCCAATCATCAGTTGAACCTACTCCCATTTTAGAGAGTAAACATGATACTGCCCATTTTTTTCTCATTAATACAGACTCTAGCATACCGGGGGGCATTCCCCCTTCTCCTGCAAAACCTCCTCCAAGTAATGAGGCCATCCTTTTTTATTGGGGTGCACTAACTAGACCTCATCTTCCCTCCTACATTCATTTCCATATTACAGTACAGGTTCGTGGTCGGGAAATTCCTCAAACACAGATAGATGAAGGTGCATCCATTAGTATTTTGTCTTTTGTTGCTTGGTACGCTTTGGGTTGTCTGCAACTTACACCGGTTACACAGAATCTGTTAGCTTTTAACAAAAGAACTAGTCAACCTTTAGGGATCCTTCCTCAGTTTCCTGTAACTTTGGGAGGGAAAACTCTCTTTATCAATGTCATGGTAGTCCGAGACCCCTTGGATTTCACTTTAATCCTTGGGCAGGATTATGTCTATGCCATGAAAGCTATTGTATCCACCCTTTTTCATGTGATATCTTTTTCTCACGATGGAAGAATTGTGACTATTGATCAACTTTCATTCATCGACCTCGACTGGGTTACCTCCCTAAGCGGTTCCTATATGCAGACAGTATCACCCCCGTCGCATGTCAATTATGTGGCATTGTCCCCCATGACCTCAACTTTTGACAATTTGGATCCGATAGTTGACATGGTGATCTCTTCGGTAGGGTTATTGGAGCCTGATCTCCTTACCCCTATCACGACCCTCAACATGTGTCCCTTCTCGAGTGATTATCTTCCATCCAACAAAGATCTCTTGGAAGCCATGACCGAGTTTTGTCCCTTGACATGGAATCCTTCCAGAGAGTTTTCCTCTTGGAAGCCATGATCAAGAAGCAACCATGAGCATAGTTTCCCTTCTCTGTGGCAAGCTCATTAAAAAATGAAATAGAGGTCATGAGCATAGTTTCCCTTCTCTGTGGCAAGCTTGTTAAAAAATGAAACAGAGGTCACGAGCATAGTTTCTCTTCTCTGTGGCAAGCTCATTAAAAAATGAAACAGAGGCTTTGAGCATAGTTTTCCTCTCTGTAGCAAGCTCGTTAAAAAATGAAATAGAAATCTAGGGATCGAAACTGGAACCTTGAGCATAGTTCTTTTTTTGTGTCAATCTCATTAAAAAATGAAACAATCACCTCTCCCTTCAAGTTGAGTCTTTCGCCAGATCTCGTGGATGTTGAGTCGAGTCTTTGTGAGGTCTCGTTTTTGAACCTTCATTTCATCCACCTGTATCCTTTTTCTCCATCTAGCACAGAAATTGGTGACAACCTCAAAGTCAGTGAATGAATTGAAGCTTGGGGGGCATGTCTCCAGCCTTTGATGATCATTCTAGAGTCAATTCACCAGCTTTCAAGCTAGGGGCATACCGAGCTTAGTCTTTGTTCTTTCTAGTGCTCATAAATACATGAGAATGCAACTGGGTAAAATTTTATCTCTTTTTTGGACCTGTACAGATACATGGACACACAAAAAAGGAACCCCCCTGGAGTCATCTTTAAACCCTTTTCAGACTCTCTAAACATGAAAAGATTGTCGAGTGATCTTGCTTCCTTTCACGCTCGTTAAAAGGTTAGAAAGGGCGTCTTTCGAGAGATAGTTTATCTCTTTTTCGGTCTCGTTAGACTACTGTACGAAAAAGGAACTGAGAGAGTTCTCTTTTAAGTGTTTTTCCAAACACTATAATCCTGAAAAACCTTCCAGTTTTCTGTCTTTGGACTCGTTAAAGCACACATCGACAGGCCCATATGGGACTGAACCCTTACTTCTTCCGGTTCGTTAAAGAAAGGAAGAGGAACTTACCAAAGGTGAGTAATATCCAGCATGTGTTATCCTCCTCAAGCTCATTAAATCAAAAAGAGGTACTTGTCTATCTGGATGGGGGAAAAATTGAAAGGAGCAAGCCAAGCAGTCTCTTGAGAACATCATCCAGCACTTCTTAGAGTCGCCCTTGAACACAACACTTTGTAATTTGCACATATCATAATCCGTTGAACCTCTACACTGAGCCAATCCTTTGAGTTCCTTTCACTCCTTTGGGTCACCTGACGCAAGTCACAGTATCCAATGCATAGTTTTGGTCCATGTCACATTTTTGTTGTTGTGCCTCAGTGTTCAAGGGAAGTACCTGCCTCGAGAGTCAGCCATCCCAAATATCTTGCCTCAAAACCTATGTCAGTCCATGTTCATTTGATATACCAATTACATCTCTATGACCATTTCATGTCATTGATGGGGGATACATCAAGGCCCTCCTTCTACGAGTCTATTCCTATTGACTTCAACACATCATCCAGGAACTAGACTTAGAAACCAGTTAGTACTTTGGGACCTGCATGCCTCAATGGTAGGCCTCCTCACATTCGAAAGTAGGTTTACATCATTGACCTCTGATCCGATGATTCCATGGATGTTCAACCTTAGATAATCTATTCACATTCATTGGAATGTACTAGGGTACCTTGGGAATCATTGACATTAATCGTGATCTCCCTTGCACTTGTTAATGGTTTACATCATTGACCAGTAATCAAGTGGTTTCTTCCATGTTCGACATCAGGACATCTATTCACATGGTTAGATTTGTACTACATCGGGATCGGTAAGAAGACCCTGGGTTGAGTCATCACTTTGATATATACTTTTCCCAGGTTGCAAAGGAGTTTCTATTGGACAAATAACACATACACTATTACATAGATCCACTTTGTATTGGTCATGGCTATGTCTTGTCGTCTCGTAGATCCACTGTGTATTCTTCGTGGCTACGATCAATCTGGGTCATGGGAGTATATATCCACAGTGTATTTTCAGTGGCTATACCTTTTTATCAATACAATTATGGATCCGCAGTGTATTTTATGGCGGCCATATCTTGCAAGTCTTGATCACCCAAGCATAGGTATGCCTACCTTGGGTTTTGAAACATGTCATAATATTTGTTGGATGTTTGTGTGCATCTTTTGTCGGGTTCTCCAAGTCTATACCCTTGCTTGAACGTCTACAAATCATTTCAGTTATTAGTTCGCATATTCTAACTTCATACTTTGGGGGGCAATCTATTACACATAAAAAATGCTCACTTTGATAGTGTCGCAAGTGTTGTCGTTACAAAGGTCACAAGTGTTGCATTTTTCTCACAAGGTCGAAAGCTTTACATGTTGCTCACAAGTGTCACATGTGTCAAAGAAAGCATGCTGCTGTTGGGACCACATATTGTACCTTTTTGCCCATACTTTTTGCCATTATTATACCCTTCATCACCTGTATCTAGACTCATATTATCACTTCATCCGATCACTCAAAGGTATACAACGTCCTTTCTCATCACTATAT
>JZKD02S0050065.1:538682-577192 GCA_000966675.3 Picea glauca
TCGGTGAATGAATTGAAGCTTGGGGGGCATGTCTCCAGCCTTTGATGATCATTCTAGAGTCAAGTCACCAGCTTTCAAGCTAGGGGCATACCGAGCTTAGTCTTTGTTCTTTCTCATGCTCGTAAATACAAGAGAATGAAACTAGGTAAATGTTTATCTCTTTTTCGAACCCATACGGATACATGGACACACGAAAAATGAACCCCCTGGAGTCATCTTTAAACCCTTTTCAGACTCTCTAAACATGAAAAGATTGTTGAGTGATCTTGCTTCCTTTCATGCTCGTTAAAAGGTTAGAAAGGGCATCTTTCGAGTGATAGTTTATCTCTTTTTCAGTCTCGTTAGACTACTGTACAAAAAAGGAATTGAGAGAGTTCTCTTTTAAGTGTTTTTCCAAACTCTATAATCCCGAAAAACCTTCGAGTTTTCTGTCTTTGGACTCGTTAAAGCACACATTGACAGGCCCATATGGGACCGAACCCTTACTTCTTCCGGTTCATTAAACAAAGGAAGAGGAACTTACCAAAGGTGAGTTATATCGAGCACGTGTTATCCTCCTCGAGCTCATTAAATCAAAAGGAGGTACTCGTCTATCTAGATGGGGGAAAAATTGAAAGGATCAAGCCAAGCAATCTCTTGAGAACATCATCCAACACTTCTTAGAGTCGCCCTTGAACACGACACTTTGTCATTTGCACGTATCATAATCCGTTGAACCTTTGCACTGAGCCAATCCTTTGAGTTCCTTTCCCTCCTTTGGGTCACCTGACACAAGTCACAGTATCCACTACATATTTTTGGTCCATGTCATGTTTTTTCTGTTGTGCCTCAGTGTTCAATGGAAGTATCCACCTCGAGAGTGAGCCATCCCAAATATGTTGCCTCAAAATCCATGTCATTCCATGTCCATTAGATCTACCAATTACATCTCTATGACCGTTTCGTGTCATTGATAGGGGATACATCAAGGCCCTCCTTCGACGAGTCTATTCCTGTCGACTTCAACACATCATCCAGGAACTAGACTTAGAAACCAGTTAGTACTTTGGGACCTACATGCTTCAATGTCAGGCATCCTCACATTCGACAATAGGTTTGCATCATTGACCTCTGATCGGATGATTCCATGGATGTTCAACCTCAACTCATATATTCACATTCATTGGAATGTACTAGGGTACCTTGGGAATCATTGACATTAATGGTGATCTCCCTTGTGCTTGTTAACGATTTACATCATTGACCGGTAATCAAGTGGTTTCTGCCATGTTCGACATCAAGACATATATTCACATGGTTAGATTCATACTACATTGGGATCGGTAAGAAGACCCTAGGTTGAGTCATCACTTTGATATATACTTTTCCCAGGTTGCGAAGGAGTTTCTATTGGACAAATAACACATACACTGTTACATAGATCCACTTTGTATTGGTCGTGGCTATGTCTTTTCATCTCATAGATCCACTGTGTGTTCTTCGTGGCTACGATCAGTCTGAGTCATGGGAGTATATATCCACAGTGTATTTTCAGTGGCTATACCTTTTTATCAATACAATTATGGATCCGCATTGTATTTTATGGCGGCGATATCTTGGAAGTCTTGATCACCCAAGCATAGGTATGCCTGCCTTGGGTTTTGAAACATGTCATAATATTTGTTGGATTTTTGTGTGCAACTTTTGTCAGGTTCTCTGAGTCTATACCCTTTCTTGAACGTCTACAAATAATTTCAGTTATCAGTTCGCATATTCTAACTTCATACTTTGGGGGGCAATCTATTACACATAAAAAAATGCTCACTTTGATAGTGTCGCAAGTGTCGTCGTTACAAAGGTCACAAGTGTCTCATTTTGCTCACAAGGTTACAAGCGTCGCATGTTGCTCACAAGTGTCGCAGGTGTCAAAGAAAGCATGCTACCATGATGCCTATGTCGTGCCTATAAACAACATGAGAAGGACACTTGAAACACCTCAAACATTTGATTTGGAAGAGGAGAAATGAGTCAGCAGGCTTGCAAACCTTTTTCCATCTGATATCACCTCAAAAACTGAGTTTTGGAGGAGAGTGCTCCCCTATACCTCTTCTCAGAGCACCGACGCTCCCCCTTACACTGTCTGGGAGTGTTATAAATCTACCCTGGCCAGTTTGAGGGAGTGTTATAGATTTTGAAAGCACTGGCACCCCCCTAAATCCTACTAGGGAGCGCTACAGCACTCTGATGGCCCTTTTGAGGGAGTGCTACCTATTCTGGGTAGTAGTTAAGCTGTTGAGATGAATGGGGGAAGCATATTTTCATTCTTGGAAGGCAGTTGCGCTCGAATCCCTAGTCCAACCATGATCCTAGGGCAGATCCTCAACTGAAGGAGGAAAATCCTCAACTTCCCCAAGGATATCTCAAGTGGTTAAAGCCTCACCAAGGCTATATAAGCAAGCTTTCTAATGGTGAAAGAGGACTGGAAAAGGAGAATCACACCAAACTTATGATCTTATAAGTGGTGCTGGAATAGAGATATTTTGGAGGCAAGAGACCTATGATCTCGTAGGGAACAATCAGTGAAGTTATCAACATTTAGATCGTGGATCTTTTGAGCAAGGGTTAGACAAGGAGGACTTGGCAGAGCTACTGCAATTCATCTATGGTTGTAAGAAATGTTTCGTCCTCATTAATATAATTTGCTTGGCATGTTTCTTTCTAGTTTGTGTCTGATCTTACATGAACTTATCGTTGATAGATAGATCTGTTTCAAGCAAATATCAATAGAGTAGGAAGTGGTCGTACTTTTTTTTCCTATAGGACTCATCAAGGAGCGAGAGATTGGAGTGTAACTCGAAGCGTGCAGGGACAAACATCAATAAAGAGGTACTTCTCTTATCCTTCCTTCTCATGTATTCATTTGTATAGATCTGAAAGGAAGTCAGTGTCCATGTTAAGCACTTTCTATATTAGAGTTAGGATTCTAGCTCTTTGAGGCAATCTACCTGTCCGCAGGGAGATTTTCCTACAACATAAGCCTAGTCTGTGGAGCGATGGATGATGCATTCGAGGACCTATTATAGAGATATGGTGTGAAGAAGGAGAAGATGTATGAATGAATCGAGAAAGAACTAAAGGAGATGCAACAAGCCATTCATTCATTATGCAGAGTCCCTATTGTGCCCTCTTCATCACAGGTTGCAGATTTGGGGGTTGAGCCAACCCAAATTTGAAGACTGGAAGATGCAACATAGGCTCAAATTTAGCGATTCCAAGAAGAAAATGAGGAGGCTACAGAATCCCTAAAGAAAGAAAAAGAAGAAATCTTGGAACAACTATGAGTTGTGCGGTACTATGTCACCAATTATGAGAACGAGAGGGATGAATTATAGGTGATTCTTGAGGGAGACAAAGAGAAGATATAGAAGGAAAAGTACCAGTTGCTCATAGAGAAGATTGTAGTCAAGGAAGTGATGAGAAAATCACTTCTCTCTATGTCAGGCTCGACATAGGAGGAACATGAGGTAGTTTAGGTCCAAGTGAGGAATCTCACTGAGGCCATACAACAACTTCAAGAAAGGGTAATAAAGTTGGAGCTTCAAGCAGTACCTAAAACTCCACAACAAGTGCACAACTAGAGGGAGGAAGCTGCTAAGAGTGTATTTGGAAGGATAAATATCCTTGCATTATAATGCAAGAAACTAAGTGACAAAAGTGTGAAGACCTGTGAACGCCTCACAAAAGACCTAGAGCTTAGGAAGTTGGAAGTGAAACTACAGGAGGCACAATAGCAGGCACTGACAGTACAAGCATATATGAAGTCACTCACTATGGTTGAGAGAATGAAGATATCATAAGAACAATGTGAAACCCAGCAACAGATTACTTCCATCCAAGGCATATTCATGGAGGTTGCATAGAGGTTACAACCAGTGCAGGAGGAAGCCTACGTAGTGTTTGAAGATATTGAAGGGAAAGGATCACAGTTGGACCAAGTGGTTGCGACAATGGAACAACACCTAGAAGGGCATGTTACAGAGAAAATCATCCAAGATTTTGTTGAGCAGGAATATCAGGAGAAGCAACAAGTGGACATAGCTCGAGCCAAGCTCGAGACCTTCAAAGTAGCACTGCTATATCTGAGTGACTCGGGATGAATCACAGGTGAGTGTTGGGGGATTTTTGGCCCTCGACCAAGTTTTGAGAAAACATTGGTCAGGCTTCACCACTTTTGGGACTTCAACGCAACAGTCGAAGATGGAGCACCCATTCAAAGCTGAGATCAGGCAATCTCACTTATTTTGTGGGCTTGTGGACCCAACACAAGGTTCATTATGGTTTATATAATGGGTTATGGGATGTTGACCCATGGTTTTACCCATGATTAGGCATTTTTGTAAATGTATAAATATGTAAGGATGTAATGTATAAGTAGGAAGTGGCTAAGTGCAAGTGAAGTAGTAGTATGAAGCTAAGTGCAAGAGGCAAGTAGTTATGAGTTTCTTGGTGCAACAGACTGTGTATGAAGGCTCTATGCTTCACAGAGGAGTTGGCTATGTTCCTTGACCTAATTTTGGGAAGGTGGATCACTTGTCCAGTGAGAAGCTAGGATCTATTTCTTAGTGCATAGGAGTAGATGAATGTAAGAGATTGAAGCCTAATAAAGAAGAAGAAGCAGTTGGTGGACGTAGCCCCACACTAGGGTAAACCACGTATGTCATGTGTTGATGGTTTTCTTTGTGATATGATATTTAGGTTGTAGATCATCTTAGTGCATTGATTACAATGAATGATAGATATATCTATGAATACTTAGTGCTTTATCTATGTTGAATATGTTAGATCTAACTTCTAATGCTAGGTGTGAAGTGTATGTTATCAGTATTATTGCTCGAGTTTTACTTAGGGTTTGATCTATGATGTGAATAAAGATAATAAATTAATATGTGTTGTCCCTAAGTACTCTACGAGTTTTTATAATAATATATATGTGTCCCCTATTGGTTACAGACACTTGATTTATGTAACCCCCCTACCTTTACCTCGGGTGTGACTTCACCTGCTTCATAGGAGTTGACGAAAGGGTCGATAGTTGGGTTTTGTTGGTGCATTGTTTAATCATTGAACCCTGGGTCTGCCCCTATGCCAACAATGTCCCTTATATCAAGGATGATAAATTCAACATCCATAGATATATGAGTGGGATGCCATATTTTATCAGTGACAAAATCCAGTATGATGATCCTAAAACTATGGAATAAACCATAAGGAAGGAAAAATGTTTATATGATCACCATAGGGGAAGGCCTACTTTAAAAAGAGATTTGGAAGACAAGAGGAATTTTAAGAAGGATCAGAGGCAAAAGGGGAGAAAGCAGCCATTTTTTAGAAATATTCCTCAAGGACAACCAGTTTTGAGGGAGTCTAGGATGGTTGAAGTAACTTGGAAAATTCCAAGGAAGACACCTATGCAATGTTTGGGCTATAATGGAGATCATAAGTATAGATATTTCCCTCATAGAAAGGAGAAGGTGAGAGTTGTTCACAATTTTCAACAAGAAGAAACAATGGAGGACATGGGAAGAAGAGTACCAAGGATCTATGGATCCTTGGACAACAAACAAGCTAAGTTTCAATCACACATGATTGAAGTCGAATGTATGATCAATAACCATGCCTTTACTATTTTAATTTATTCATGGGCTAGTCATAACTATATAGATCCTAAGGTAGTGGAAATATTTCAATTACCAAGAAGAAATCATGGGAAATATTGGTTGGTGCAGCTAGCTACAGGAGGCAAGAGAAAGGTTGTTGAGTTGGTTAAATCATGTTCAGTGGGCATTGGACTGAGTACCAAGGAATATTTTAACATCTTACCTTTGGGATCATAGGATTTCCTAATTGCTATGGATTGGTTGGACCAACACCATGACATATTAGACTTTCATAACAAGGCATTCACTTGCTTGGATGAGGAAGGAAATTGGAGAGCAGTCCAAGGAATTTCCAGAGAAGTTACTTCCTGGAAATATCAGCAATGCAACTGAAGAAGTGCTATAGGAAGGGTTGTGTTATAGAAAGATTTGACTCACCGTAGCTATCTTGCATAGAGGGCCTTTTTTCCATTTCCCTATGCATACTTGTCATCCCTTTTTGATGAATCCAGAGCCAAAAATATACATTTTTCCACATATACGCTCCCTGTCAACTATGCAAGATGAGTATATGCTGGTTTCTCCACTATAGCCCACATACATTGGGATTTGTGTCAGAAAATACAAAAATGAGGTCATATTTCAATGTCATGACAAAAGATCTCTGATTCTTGGCCTTCCACATACTGGAAATGTTCCAACTCGACCCTTCAATTGCATTATGAAGGCTATAAAAGAACAATTATGAGCTATGGAAAAGAGGAGAAGGCATTCAACTTTGAGAGAAAAGTTACTCTGGAGAAATTACTTCATATTGAGTCTGCATCCCTTTGTCCCTCAATTCTAAACTCAATGTTCAACCCCCAAGCTCTTTCCCTATTGTTGAGAGAACCTCATTGACTCTCTCCTATGATATTTCCTTTGGTGGAGGATTGAAGTGGTAGAGGCCCAGCTGGAAGGAATTTGTTTTCTTGGTTTCGAACCATGCCGACACAAAAGTTTGTAATGTTGTCACTTCTGCTGATCAATTACTAATAGAAATACTCCTTTCCCATCCTATTGGTATATTGAAAATGTATTATTATTATCCATGGGCATTTTTGTAATGTTTATTGATGGATTATGCTATCTAATGTTCTAACCCCATTATATTATCACTATATGATTGCTCTGCTTGTTTGTTAAGAACTTATTGCAGGTATAAAAATTTGGGTCAAAGTGCTCAACGGTGGAACATCATCGAACATTGGATTGAGGTAAGCCTCTTTCTTATCTTGCACATTAGTTTATATAGTATATGTCGGAATTGAGTTGATTTCTACATTCATACCTGTCTGTTATGGTTTACCCTTAGCCATAGAGATTTTTTCCCTTGTAACAGAATTGGCAACTCCACTGGGGAGAGATCTTCCTTCTAAGGGTTGAAGTAATTTTTCTTCTTACATTGCTCTTTTCCCTTTGTGTTTCTTGTCGTATCACTGCTCGATGGATTTCGTTCACTCTGGGTCTAAGTTTCCAACCTTCTTGCCTTTGCCTGGCCTTGTTTTGAAGACTATACACTCCTTTTTCCCTGATAGTCATGTATACCCACTTGATGTCTCACTGGAGGATGCATATATATGCCATGTTCTCCTGAACGGTCACATATACCACTTCCCTTTGCTTGTTTTCTTGGTTTAGTGATTGTTGGGTGAGATTTGATGATTGTTGAGCCTTCTCAGGTCTCTGTAGTTCCTATTGAGTTTATCTGGGTTGACGGGAAACCTGCTGGGAGTTGAATTTTTGGGTGTAGTCTTTCCATTTGTTTTTCATCCTTGTTTGTCCTTGAATCCTAGGTTGTTTGCTTGGCTACTTGGTATTCTTCTTGATTTATTTCATTTATACACAGTAGAATTTATATATCAAGTTGTTTTACAATCCATTCATTTTCTCTTTAATGTATTGAAAATACAAAAAAATAGGCATTTTGCATTGGTTAACATTTTTGTCTTTAAACCTTTACCATTAACATAGTTCATTTAGTGAAAGATTGCATTTTAATTATGAATTACAGAGTTGAAATTGAAAATTGCACTGCTTTTATTAGCATATTATTCATTGAAAAGTTAAAGATAGACTTTGCATTATATTCATATTCATTTTCTTGCAGAGTCATAACATCATGAGCTTTGCCTTCATACCCTTTTGAGTAATCAAGGCCAATACAATTTACGCTTTAAACTAAAATTGATTAGTTAGGGTGCACGAACTAGTCTAGGATTTAGTGCCTTGGAATAGGATTTTGTGCATAAACTTCTCCAAGGCAATTAAATCAACATATGTGTCTGAGACAGGGAGTTGAGAAGTCCATTGTATAATTGGTAATATTAGGAGGCTTCACTCACAATGGAGTTAATCACGAGGTCGCGCAAAGTTAGTTGAATGGATAACCCCTGGATACTCACCTAGCACCAGAGATATTCATGTGGATTTATTCATATTTGTGGATCTTTCTAGTACCCATACCTCTGTGAGAGGCGGTGTTTTCAAGGTTTAGGGATTTGTTACCCTGCCCATACGGTGATCCAGACTTACGATTTCTCACTTGTGCATTGGTTATACAATGGTTTATTAGTTTCTTGACTTAGGTATCTCATAGGTTACTTGCAGGGGTTATTCTTCTCATACCTTGGTTCAGATAAGAGTCAGACATCACACAACCTTTATGGAAGATTACCTCTCTAGAGGGATCCGACCGACTAGTTTTAAGCCCATGAGGGTCCCTATAACTAATTATGTTACCTCCAAAATTTAGTGGGGAGTCTCAGGTCCCTCTTGGACGAGACATACCTTCTTTAGCAAGGGAGTCCACTTAGCCACTTTAGCCCATTTGCATGCATATTGGTCATTTGACTTTTTGGTGTGCTCTTTGATTATTAGTTGACCATAGGATTTTGTGCTAAGTATTTGTTATCATGGATAGTGGAGTTCCTTTTTCTCTCTCGTTTAGTGCTACCCCCCCCGGATGACGTTCATGGGGGGAAATCTGTCTTCTTTTTAAATGGTACGTGGAATTATGGTACTTAGTCAATGCCTTGGATCTCTAATCATTTTTCTCATGGTACGCCTGATATGTCGTCGCACTTTCCATCCTCTATCTCTCCTCCTTATGAGAATACAAGTTTTGGGTTTAGGGGAATGATGCCTCCTTATTATCCCTATCCGTTTGGTGGGAGTCATATCCTTCAAACACCTCTTACGGTAGGAGGTTGGAATCTTCCTTCCTACGAATCCACTATGAGAGAAGTAAGTGTCAAACTATATAATCATTCTACTTATTACACTCCATCCACCTATCCTTCTTCCACCATGTCGGTTCCTACAAACACTTTTCCCATGGATGACCTCCATCTGTCCCCTGGTGTTTAATTTGGGGGAATTTATTCTTGTAGTATGGGAAACCCCCTTCACGGAGTTCCTTCATCTAGGGGAAACATATATCCTCACATGAGTGGCCCTTGTCATGTTGCTTTATCTTCTCAAGATGCTTCCTCAATGTTGATGCCCTTACAACCCTTAATGAATCAGTATGAAGGAGGATATTATCTTGTTCGATAGGGACAGGGCATAAACCATGATCTCACTAGCCTACAATTTCTCAAAACCAATCTTTCCTTGGAACTTGCTCTCAAATGACGCAATTCATCATTTTCATGAGTCCAGTCACTGCCAGTCATATTGGAACTCCATCTCCTACCTTTGCTAGTCATGTTATAGATTGGTCGAAAACCTCTGTAAGTCACGTTGAAGACCTACAACCAACCACTGCAAGTCATGTTGGAGGCACAAGTCCAATCAGTGTGTGTCATACTGGAATTATATCACCAACCTATGCTAGTCATGTTGGATATTGGTCAACAACCTCTGCGAGTCATGTTGAATACCTACAACCAGTCACTTCAAGTCATGCTAGGGGCACATGTTTGGTCACTGCTAGTCACATTACACATACATCACCAACCTCTACTAGTCCAATTTGGGATCCATCATCAACCTCTGAGAGTCATGTTGGATATTTTCTACTAGCCTCTGCAATTCATGCTGGGAGCATGTCACCAGCCACTACAATTTATGTTGGGGGCATTCATATGATCGAGAAGCCTATATGTCTCAGATGTAAGCCTAGATTCCTTTGCAGGACTTATGAAGGAAGTCACCTTACTCGTTTGTGTCCTATTACTATTGGGATACCAGAAATGTGGGGCTCACCTAAGGGCCCTTCGAGTTCCAAGCCATATATGGTTTCACAACACTCTATTCCTTGTTTGGTTGATACAACAATCACATTGTTTTAATCTTTGGTTGACACCCCTTTGCCTTTAGGGGTTGATGCATCCTTTGACCTTGTTGTCTCACATCCCATTTAACCTGTGGTCGTGTTGATGCAATATTCGACTGACACCTCTCCTATGTTCGAGGGTGATGCATCTCTTAACCTTGTTGTCTCACATCTTGTTCAACCAAAGATTGTGTCGATGTAATCTTCGACCGACAACACTCTTGTTTTTTCGGGTGATGCACCTCTTGACCTTGTTGTCTCGCATCCTATTCAACCAATGGTTGACTAAGTGGTCGTATCGATGCAATATTCGATCGACATCTAACTTCTCTTGGAGAGTGACAAGTCTAAGTTAGTCATCATGCCAATGCAATTTTTGGTCGATCCCGTTGTTCTAGTTCTAGTTCTATACCTTCTATGCCATGTCCTTATCATTTCTAGTACTTCACCTTCTGAACAAGAGAGATTTTTACTCTTCCCAAATTCTCTCCCTCCAAGTCTTGACCAGGTTCCCTTTGATTGGGATGGTGTTTTGGGGTATCCAATGCCTTCGCCTATGTCTTTTCTAGAAAGATACATTATCCGATATAACATAGAGACGATAACCTATATTAACACTTTTCCCTCCTTGACTTGGAGAGCTTCGTGTCTTCCCAAGATTGTGTCATTTCTTCATAAGATATTGTCATTCCACAGAAATTCTGCATGGGAGCCTTGGCCTCCCCCATGACTGGCCGCCTAGAATCTCCCTAACGAGTCTTATTTAATCTCCATTTCAACTCGTCTAAAAAACCAAAAAGATTGTTAAGTGATTTGTCCCTTTCACACTCGTTAAATTGGATTTGAAAGGTCACAAGTCTTAGTTAATCTCTTTTCCGACTCGTCTAAAAAAACAAAAATATTGTCGAGTGATTTTTCCCTTTCACACTCATTAAAATTGGATTTGAAAGGTCACAAGTCTTAGTTAATCTCTTTTCTGACTCGTTATAAAAAATAGAAAAGATTGCCAAGTGGACTTGTCTTTTTCACACTTGTAAATTGGATTTGAAAAGACATCTATTTGGCACAAGTTTACCCCTTTTTCACACCAAGTAGACTAAAAGACATAAAAAAGGATTTTTTTGGTGTTAATTTGTGATTGCATCTCATGCCCTCGCTTGTAGTATTTATCCTTTAGCTGGTTCTCTCTTTGCATTATAAACCGTTGCCTAAGCAGTTTTTGCATCCTCAACCAAGCATAGCCTTGTTTATATCCTTCAAAATTTTCCACCCTATACCCTGGAGGGAACATCACCCCGAGTGTCCATCTCCCGCATGCATTCCCTTGCATTGAACATAGGTACGTTCCACTGCTGGAGCTAGTTTTTCTTACTTGCGACACTCATTCCCTCCTTGTATCATAACATTCATTTGTTATGAAAAAACAAAAAAAGACGGGAGGGAAGGGAGAACTATATTATAATCGGTAGCAGTCGTGTCACCTTTGAACAGAGCACAAAGTTATTGAGTCCTTGTGTTGTTCCTGAGTCTGTACTTAAGGCTCAAAAGTATAGTGTCAAGGCATCTGAAAGTGGTTAGGATATGGAGAAGGGAAAATGTCAACCTTCGGAGAAGAGTCTAGGGGATATTTCTTCGTTGGGGTTGTCTGGATTCGAACTGCTCCTGAATAGTTATGTCACGTTCAATGGTTGCCCATGATTGTTCAAGCTCGGCCCTTTTAGTGGTTGTTTTAAGGATAGTGTTGAAGAGGTTCAAGGCGATATGCATTTGGTTCAATAATCCGGGTTCAACGTTAGGTTGAGTTGGTGTAGGAACTGTCATGGGGGAACAGTAATGGTAAGAGAACCGTTAAGAAAGATTGAGTTTTGTCTCAGTTTAGTTTTATAAAAGAGAATTCACGGTTGCAGTATTAACGATGTATGAAAATATAAGGCTCATTCCCGTAACTGTATTATATCTTAATCAAAGGGGTGAGATGGGGGAAAAACATTAAGCCGTTTGCAGTGTCAGGTTCCTATCAAGGGAAAATCTTACGAAGTAAACGGAAGAAGAAAATATTTGAGAAAATAACCGATGTAGAAAAAAATGCATGTAGAATTCTGAAACTGCAAATTGGTCTTACACAACTGATAGCTGGTGTAGAGGAAAGGCAATAAACAATTACAGAAAACCCAAATTTATTCGTTATAGTAGTGGTAGTACTAAAGTATAACGAAGCACATCAATTATGAATATGAATTGAAAATGAAAAATGAGGAACAAGAAAGCAAACTTGTAATACAGAAGTGACGAACTTGAGAATCTCAGATCTACTTGTATTAAATATCAGTGCAAAAACTCTATTACAAAATCTCAAAAAGGGTCCAGCCCTATTTAATTCTCTCTGAGGTATATTTATACAATTTCTGTAAAGTAGGTAGAATCTCAATAGTCGCAAAAATTTCAGTTATGATAGAGGAGAGAGAAATCGCTCTATCTCCCCTAATCTGTCTTCACTTATTGCCAGGTGCTCATCTTCGCACAGACTCGGTGCACGCATTACATCTTTCTACAAACTAAGATATGAGCTTTGAAGGCTCTTCTTGACAGCTGGCCTCGACAAAGTAACATTCTCGAGCTAACTGCTGCATCTTGTCCTCCATTTGTGCATCGATGATGTCGAGAGCACTTAGCTGTGCACTGGGTTTGATCATGTGCTTATAAACTTTGGCCATGTCCACCGAATCCATCTAAGAGATGTCGGCCGAATCTCTCTCATCCTTTCCCTTCAGATTGAGTGAGATCTGTTCCACATTTATTTGCATCAATGCTTCTGCATCACCTCAGCTGTCAGTACCCAACAGCTCACCGTCTATGGAGTTAAAATCTTCTTCTAAAGAATGGGTTACCTTTTGGGCTTGTTCCTTGCCCAGTGCAATGTTATGATCCCAATCTTTCAATAGAATATTGCCTCTGGTTTGTTCTGGGATGGAAAGCCCAGGAGCACCTGCCGAAACTCTGTTATTTGTGGCTATTACCGTGTCCTGGAAAGCGACCCGAGCCACTTCAGCCTCCCTTTCCCTAGCATTCAGGTTCTTGGACACGTGATTCACCAACAGATAGTTCTCTCGGATCTCTCCTATCCTAGAAAGCAACTTCTGCTATGCCGAAAAGATTTTGCTCTGAATCTCGCTGGCTCGGGATTTAAATATGTCGCTGTCTATTTCTCTACTCTCAGCAATTTCTGCTTGAGCCTGCAACTGTTCAATTAGATTTCTGTGTTGGCTCACCTGCGCTCTACCATATCGGACCACCAACTGCGCTTTCTCAAGCTTGGTCTTGAGCATTTCTATTTCATTTTTGTCGGCCACTCTGGCCTGTTCTATCTCCATGCTGGCCTGACCTTTAGCATTCTCTACAGCTATAGCCAATCTAGCCTCGAGGGTCCTGATTAGGTGATTTTTCCTTTTTAGTTGGTTATTCAAAATCCCAACTGAGAATTGATTTTTCGAAGCATATGCCCCCAGTGTTCCCACGATTTCAGTGGCGAGTTGGTCACTTTTCTTATTTTTTCCATTGGTCATAATTTTATATTTTTTCACAGTCGACTCTCCTTCTTGATAGAACTCTCTTTTCACTATTGCCTTCCTCTTTTTATCAAAAAAGAACTCATTTGGAGGGAGTTCCTCTGCTCTTATGGGCCTCATTTATTCATTAAATATCCATCCCTCACCGACATTTCCTTGTGCCGACTGCAAGGGTGTGACCGAGGTGATGGGCTCTCCTATTTGTTTTGCTAATTCTCTTGGAGTATCGATAGGATTCTGCTTCTTTGGCATACCTAGAGTCTCTGTTTTAGTCTCTGGCTTCTGTTTCCTTCGTGGGCCTGGAGTTTTTACTTCAGCCTCTGAACTCTGTTTCCTTGGAGGGTGCGGAGTCTTCTCTTCTGCTTCGGGATTCTTCGTTTGTTCCCCTTCCTGGTGTTTTCCAAGGTTAGAAATCACATCCTCGGAACCTTCAACATCCTTCTGTTTTGTCTCGGAAGCAGCCGAATCTCCCAACACAGCGGGGAGACATCTTCGTCTATGTTCCTGGAATTTTAATACAGATGTTGTGTCTTTGGGTGCTAATGATTGGATCCAGGCTAGCACTTCTTCATAAGATCTCACTCCTCAAAAAATGTCATCCAAGGGTGAACTTTCATGCTCAAATCTCTTGAGCCCACAATGAGCCAAATGGTTGCTCACAACCCTCTGTGGATCATGTTTCTTAACTTCGATGGAGACCAAACTTAGGTCCTCCGGGGCTGTAGCCTTGGATTTGGCATGCCTAAAATCTAACAAAGAATAGGAATTCAGCCGAATGGGAAAAGAAGGCCATACCTTCTTAGAGTAACCCTTGAGTTCTTTTCTCACCCTGCCAATTACCGTTTTCCAGGCGACCTCTCGACAAGCCAGCTTGTCAAGGATGAACAAGGGCAACACATGAGGGGGAACAGAAGCCCCGAAAACTCTGAAATACGAAAACTCTGCCTCCACATACCAATCCGCTATGCCACTCAGGCCTGTTGCAATGTTGTCCGAGATGTGAGGTGGTGGGTTCCCAAAAATGGCGATATGCAGGGGCACCATCACCCAGTTAAAAATCTCATATGTGAACTTTTCTACTATATTCTCCTATAGTTTGTCATGATACTCATGTACGGGTTTTTCTTGGGCTGGATTCCAAACCCAGCTCATCAAGGGGAATGGTGTCATGGAACATACCGCGTCCATGATATATGCTGACATGAAAAATGAGGACGGTCTCCCACTTGCCTTCTGCTCCCGATACTTTGTGACCCTGTTGGCCAAACTGTCCGAGAGTATCTTTGCCCAATTAAATGAGCAACCTTCTACGACCCGAAACATGAGAGGCACCCATGCAATGTAGAAATTCAATGTGTCTTCTCTCCCAAATAGCCGACATGTTATCATGGCCACATATTTATACTGTGGCTCCAAAGAAGCGATAGAATAAACGCCCTGGTCATTTGCTCTGAATTTCGCGGAGTGCGAAACCCAATCCTTGATCAAACCGGGCATGGTTTTGTCATACTGGGTGCACTCTTTCTCTTTGAATTCCTCCAGGAACTCAGCACCATATGTATATACAGACGTCAAAAGTAGCTTGTACATGTTTTGTAGATGCTTGGGCCTAAAAGTCCCGACAGTAACTCGCTGGTTGTTCATGATCGTCCTGGTAGGTAAGTCTACGTGATCCAATGCCCATCGGATCATGTTGTAATACGGAAGCAACCGTGGCCTGGTTGCTACTCTGTGCATCTCGGATTGGACGATTATCTTGTACTTGGTGTGTATATCATCCCTTTCGATGTCATCAGAGTCATCTGAGTAATCTACCAATTCTGCCTGCAGAACATTTGACACAAATGACCAGTCGAGGATCGAGTTGACACTTTGGGGTGAAGTATCGGTGACATTGTCTGAGCCCTATCCTATGACTTCAACATTCACCTTTGCTGCTTTCCGCGGAGCCATGGCCAAAGTTTGTGTTTTCGCTCTCCTTCGATAGAACTGTGTATACATGCAGAAAGTAATTAACTCAGAAACAATGAGCTCCACGTGCTATGAAAAATGCATAATGAAACGTAGCTCTTGCATATATTTGAAAAAACGACACCTTTCAAAATGAGCCTGTCAATTCGAAATTAGAAATAAATTTATGCCGTAAAAATCCGATCTTACACATAGATTTACCTTATCTTCCCATTAATGTCATAAATTTTGGCAATTTAAAAGTTAGTTGGCGCATGGAATTAAAATGCTCCTTCGAGAATCGTACAAGAATCGAAACTTGGGATAAGTCTTGATTAAACTTAATTAATCCAAATCTGTCCATGTACATAATTTCTCGCCATTCGTTATCTCGTAAATCTTCTGTTAACAATTTGAGTTTTCAACTCCCAAGACCGCGAGGACCAAGTTTAGCTTAATCAAATGTAATCAGGATTTGAGGCATAATTAATTTCATAATAGTTTCATTCGCCTTATCGCAACTTGAAACTTCGAAGATCTGTTTTTAGGAGATTAGTACGCCGAGTCGCGAAACTGCGATATGGCGATAGTTAAGACTCAATTAAAGGGAAGAAAACTTGGATTAGGCAATTAATTAATCATGTTATAATTACATCGTGACTTCGTGAGTCGGAGTTTTAGGCGCTGTAACTTTCGAAAAGATAGTGTCGAGTGGCGAAATGCCGAGAATAGACTTTAACCACGATTAGCCTTTTTCTTTTAATCCTTGACCAGGGTTGGCCCGAAAGAACCTCGTGTTCTCGGCTCTCGAGGCTATAAAAATAAAACTTTGAACTTGGCGAACGCCGAGGCGCAAAACACCGATGATGTCTAACCACTGAGTTAAAGATTTTACCCTGGTTACTGTCCTGAGTGAAAATTTAATATGAGTTCGTCGTTTCACGACTCAGGGCATGTGAACTGATGGATTATAGTGTCTGAGCTACAAGATCCCGAAGTAAAACAAAAGAGTCGAGCATTCTTATGAAAGTTGACTTGTTTCAAGAGTAGAAAAAGCGTCGTTTTTTAAATGACAAGGTTGTATAATTTTCATAGTCTCGGGGGGAAAAAATCAAAAGGCCATCTCTAGATTTCAAGTATAAAAAATTGAAAATTGTGAAGGGTAAAAATAAAACAAGGGCGGCTCCAACACCTTGCGTCATCATAATTTTGTGCTTAGCATGGCCTTAGGAAGTTGAACTCATTACAGAGTTGTCTCTACCGGCTGGTTACTCTTCAAGACCCTATAGAGAACATTATTGATGCCTCTTGCATCTAATAGTCACATCATTGATTCTATGTTGTCAAAGTCCACCATATGTATCATTCTCTTGTTCAAAGGAAGTCTATCAACCTGTGTTGACCACTCCTTAGAAATATTGACTTTGCATGTCGACCATACCCTCAGTTTGTCTCAGAATCACATGATACTATGGTCTTATCATGCACCCTATCCCTACTTTCATCATCGGTAGGTCACCTTAAACCCAACAATTGACACTTCATCATTGGTCATTGACTGGATGGTTTCCCTTATGTTCGACAATAAGACATCTATTCACACTTTGGGATTCATGTAATGTCTTGGTTTCCATTATCCTTATTGGTGGTTTCCTCACCTTTGTCAACAGTTTTCATCATTGGTTGTTATTCAGAGGGTCTTTTTCCTGTACCGCTTTCATTTGGCACACGTAAACGACGCATAGGGTCGTTATTTATTGAACATGTTCTTCGTCCAATCTACACCAAATCATGAAGCTCATTATTTGTTCCTCTTGATGACTGATGAGAGATGCCTTAATACTCTCCTTTCAGTGGGTCTCTTTCCATCGACTTCAACTCATTTATTCTGGATATGGGACCTATAGTTTTGTGAGTGCCTTGAGGCTTGCGGTCATTAGATGTAGGCTCTCTCGCCATTGACAGATGAGAATACATCAATGTCTCTTGATCAATGGATTTCTCAAGTGTTCGACATCAACTCCTTTATTCGCACATGTAGAAATGTACTCAGTGCCTTGATAACTACTTTCATTATTTGTAGGCTATCTCGCATTGGTTAATGGTATACCTCAATGATCGGTAATTAAACAATGTCTCATAATTTTTTATGTCAACTCCTTTTTTCACATGATGTAGACTTGCACTTTGGTGGATTGTGTAGAAGAATTGAATAAATCATTATGTGGTTGTAGCTTTCCTAAGTTGTTGCTTCCCTTTCATTGGACCAACACCTATTTGACTTCAGTGATCATGGGAGATCAGTTTGTACTCCATGGTATACAGATATCTTCAGAATGATTTTGAGATTGGTTTCACTAGGCCTTGTTCGTGACTATGACAAATTTTGGCATGTAACCGCATTTTTATTTTCCTGTTCTTGGTTGTGAACACTTATTTGGTATATTTTCCACATGGATCTGCATTTTATTCTTGGCATCCATGTATGAAAAGACAATACATAATGTAATGAGCAATTGAGTTCATCTAGTTGGTTCTCTACCACTCCACTTCTAGGTTATTTATAATGTATTTCGTCCATTGCAGATACTCCTCTGATCTCACACATTAGGGGCCATATGTTATAGTAAGATTTTCCTCACCATTTCTATCTTGCACAAAGGGCCTTTTTCTATTTCCCTATGCAGACTTGTCATCCCTTTTTGATGAATCCAGAGCCAAAAATATACATTTTTCCACATATATGCTCCCTATCAGCTATATAAGATGTGTATATGCTGGATTTTCCACTACAGCTCGTGTACATCAGGATTTGTGCTAGAAAATACAAAAATGAGGTCAGGTTTCCATGTCACGATAGAAGATCTCTGATCCTTGGCCTTCCACATACTGGAAACATTTTGAATCAACACTTTAGTTCTATTCTGAAGGATATAATATCACAATTATGAGCTATGGAAAAGAGGAGAAGGCATTCAACTTTGAGAGAAAAGTTACTCTAGAGAATTTACTTCATATTGAGTCTGCATCCCTTTGTCCCTCAAGTCTGAACTCAGTGTTCAGCCCCCAATCTCTTTCCCTATTGTTGAGAGAACCTCATTGACTCTCTCCTATGAGCTTGCCTTTGGTAGAGGATTGAAGTGGTGGAGGCCCAGTTGGAAGGAACTTGGTTTCCTGGATTCGAACCGTGCCAACACGAAAGTCTGTAATGTTGTCACTTCTGTTGATCAATTACTAATAGAAATACTCCTTTCCCATCCTATTGGTATATTGAAAATGTATTATTATTATCCATGGGCATGTTTGTAATGTTTATTGATGGATTATTCTATCTAATGTGCTAACCCCATTATATCATCATTATATTATTTCTATGCTCATTTGTTAAGAACTTATTGCAGGTATGAATCTTTGGGTCAAAGTTCACAATGGTGGAACATAATCGAATGTTGGATAGAGATAGGCCTCTTTCTTATCTTGCACATTATTTTATATAGAATATGTTGAAATTGAGTTGATTTCTACAGTCATACCTTTCTGTTGTGGTTTACCCTTGGCCATGGAGATTTTTTCCCTCGTAACAGTCTGCCAAATATTTGCAACCCATATGAAGAAGCACCTAAGGATAAGGTTCCAATATTGGAGGATCAATCAGTACTAAAATATTTTTGCAATGTGTTCAAGAAGATACCAGGGCTACCCCCAAAGAGAGATATTGATTTCTCTATATTTTTTATGCATGGGGCAGCTCCACTATCAAATACTCCCTACCAGATGAGCACACTAGAACTAAAATAACTGCAAATTCATCTTGAAGAAATTTTAAAGAAGGAGTACATACACCCAAGTGTGTCACCTTGGGGTGCCCCAGTGTTATTTGTGAAGAAGAAATATGGGACCCTAATATTTTGCATTGAATTCATGAAGTTAAATAAAGTAACTATAAAGAGCAAGTATCATCTACCAAGGATTGATGATCTCTTCGATTAGTTGAAGGATGAAAGGATATTTTCAAAGATAAATCATAGGTCGAGATACCATCAGGTAAGGATTAAAGATGAAGACATCAACAGGACCACCTTCAGGACAAGATATGGTCATTATGAGTTCACAGTGGTGCCATTTGGGTTATCAAATGCACCAGTTGTTTTCATGTTCTTAATGAATGGTGTTTTCTGAGAATATTTAGACAAGTTTGTCATTGTCTTTTTAGATGAAATCCTTGTATATTCCAAGATAGAATAAGAGCATGAGAAACATTTGATAATGGTGTTACGGGTGATAAGAGAGCACCAACTATTTTCTATGTTGAGCAAGTGCTCATTTTTCCAAAATCGAATCCACTATTTGGGACATATAATATCCGAAGAGGGAATAGCAGTAGACCCTGAAAATATTGAAGTTGTTAAAGGGTGGGTAGAACCTAAGAATGTGACAGAAATCATATTCTTCATGGCTCTAGCTGGCTACTACAGGAGATTGATTACAAGATTTTCGAGGATTTATCACCTAATCACTTCCTTACAAAGAAAATGGGTAAACTTTCAATGGAAAAAAGAAAGTGAAAACAACTTCCAGCAATTGAAGCAGTCTTTAACCAATGCTCCAATTCTGAAGATTGCAAATTTGGATGAAGAATTTGTGGTTTTCATAGATGCATGCAAATAAGTTTTGGGTGGATTCCTCAGCTAGAATGGGTTTGTGGTATGTTTTGAATATAGGAAATTGAAAGAGCATGAAAGGATCTACACCACTCATGATATGGAGTTGGCATCCATAGTACATGCTTTAAATAAATGGGGACACTACCTCATGGGAAAGTGTTTTGAGCTGAGAATATACCATAATGGTCTGAAATATTTGTTTGATTAGCCTACTTTAAATTCCAGGCAGACCAAATGGTTGAGATTCCAATGTCAATCACATCAAAGGAAAGGAGAACAAAATGATTGATGCACTAAGCAAGAAAGTGCATGAGATACATGATACAACCATCAACATGTATCAAACCAATCTTAAAGACAAAATTTTGGAGGCTGGAAAAGCAGATACACAGTACATGGAAATGGTAACAAAGTTATAGCAAGGTAAGATGCTACAAAAAATATAATATTATAGATTGGAATTTGATAGAATACTCTTGTACAGGAAGAAAATTTGTGTACCCAGTTCTCATGAATTGAGGAGTATGATCTTGAAAGAGATTCATAATGTGCCCTATGTTGGGCACCCTGGGTATCAAAAAATAGTGGCAGCAGTCAAGAGCCATTACTATTGGCCAGGCATGACGAAAGAAATTGCAGAGTACATTGTTAGATGTATGGAGTGTCAAAGGGTCAAAGTTGAGCATAGACACCCAGTTGGGTTTCTAAAACCATTACCCATACCTAAGTGGAAGTGGGAAGTGGTAACAATGAATTTCATCATAGGATTACCCAGAAAAAAAAGAGAAAAATTATTTCCATCATGGTGGTGGTGGATAAGCTTACGAAAGATTCCCATTTTATTTCATTGAAGACTACTCACAAGGAAACTAATGTTGTGTATATTTATATGAGGGAAGTATCATAATTGTATGGTATTCTCAATACAATTGAGTCTGATAGAGACCCAAAACTTACCTCGAAGTTTTGGAGAGCATCATTCAAAGGGCTCGGAATGAGCCTGAACTTCAGCACAAGCTATCATCCTAAGTCTGATGGAAAGACAAAAATAGTAAATCAAGTGATATAAGATATGTTAAGAATGTATGTGATGGAAAAACCATCCATATGGGAACACTAACTACACTTGGTAGAGTTTGATTATGTTGGAACACATATATATTTCTAAACTTAAACTTTAAATAGATTTCATTCCCATTTAAATAAAAACAATGCACGCTTGATTCTCACCGTCGATGAGCTCTTCCATCTGATCAAATGATCCTAATTCCTTAGGAGATATGGAGCCACCTATTCATTAAAAAAATTCAAATCACTAAAGAATACTTCGTGATTTCAGATTTCATAGTTTTGCGCTTTGGGTGTGTTAACATATCGATCTTTCAAAACCTCGATACGCGAAAAGTGTCCAATTGATCCTAATCACCACACACGTATACCTCCTATTATCACACTAAGTTGCCTTGGGTTTTTTGTTTGTTTTTATCCTTTCCTAAGCCTTATATTTTAATGTTTTAAGCTTCACCCCTTTTAAATTTATGTTTGTTAGGACCCCTTTGATAAACAAAGTGTTGAGTCATAGATTGTGTTTTGATCCTCATTTAATTTTTGGACTTAGAGTCATTTTTGTTCATGACTTAAAATTTGTTCCCCTTCATGATTTTTCACTAGGATTGATTCCTTCCCATGACTTGACTGATTTGACACACAATTTTACTCATTCATGACCTCATAGGCATGCCTTTCCATCCTTGCTTACCTATCCAATCATTTTTTTTAAATGGAGCGTTGCCCACTCATCAGGCGTTTCCATAGTGCCTTCCCCATTCATCATGTTTCCACCATGAGTTATGATTACCACAAATGATTTCATTTCCCTTGTTTTTAGCACCACGAGTTGGATAAAAAGATACCTTCAAGATGTCATATTTACAAGCCCGGATAACGGTTTCTGATTTTGAAAAACTCAAGAGTGTTGTGCTGCACAAACTCACAATTCTGACTAGGCGATAGTAATGCTGCCACATCCAATGCTAAGGTAGATTCGGGGGCCGGGATATTCTTGACTTCGACCTGAAATCTCGATGAAGATTCAAACAATTGTTTACTTCACATGTATCCCATGTTTCCTCCTCTACATATAAATTTTCATAGAGAAATAGCGCTCGGATTTTGGATTATCGGGCTTGCACAGTTGTGAGGGACTTTCTTTGCATATATCTTATCCTTCTCTCCTATCATTTAAAACCTATGAGCTTCACTACTTGTATTTCAAAGTCTGATACATCCACCCACCATAGCTTTTAAAACTTACAACATCTAAACAATCTATCTTCTGCATACGCATTGCGCTACCCAAAAATGTTGCTTAACCACACTATGTCTCCCGTGCATCCTTTGAAATTTGAGTTGAACATTTTTACCCAGCTTAAAAGGGCCAATTATAGAGTACCCTCTCATTGTCTAAACTTTCAATACCTTCACAAGTCTAAGGGAGGGATTCTCGCAGCCAAGTCTTAGCTTACTAGCACCAGTCTATTTTAAAGGGGCAACTTTGTCCATTTGAAGCTTGACTTTAGGTCCTCCTGGTCATTACTACCCCATAAGCCACAAGAAGCTCTCAATTTAAGTTATGGAGACTCCTCATATGAAGAAGACACACAAGGGGGGAAAGGTAGTTAGGACTGAACCTGTGGATATGCATCTTTTTGATATAGAGCCCATGGCAAGAGAAGTTTTTCAAAGACTGGTATGCCTCTCTTTCTGCCAAAATATACAAAGAGGCCATCCTGAGGTGAAAAGGCAGTTTGCCTTACATTTTGATGGCAGTAGAACCAAGGTAGGGGATTTAGAATTTGAGGTGACTAATTCCTCTATTTCAGCTGCAACAAGAATCCCTATCATAGATGAGAAATGGTTTAAGGCCATGGCTTTGAATGAAGCTTATGCCAAAGATTTTCTTAAGCCTAAACATTAAGACAATGATTTGTCTAAAGGTGTGCCAAGGAATTAGTTGATTGATCAGTTTGACAGAATATTGAAGATCATCCAGAGATACTTTACATGTGAAGGGAGGTTTAACACATTGTACCAGTACCATATAAGGCTTCTGCTACATTTTACTGGTAAAAGTGAAATGACTATTCCCTATTATTTTTTAAGGAGCATAGGTAAGATGTCAGACAGGATTCAATCCAAGTCTAAGGATGTGGATACTAACATATTCCACTCTAGATTGATTAGAATGCTAGTCTCTGAATAATTGGGTAAGAAATATATCTCATGGGAAGATTTCGTTGTTGCTTCCCACTTCAAGTTGGATATAGAAACTACTCCTAAATCACAGAATGTAAGCCCTTTATCAGCCACTAGTGTTGCTAAAGTAGGTACCAGCAAGAAGAGAAAGGGAAGAGTACCCGTTCAAGTTTCAAAGGTCATTAAGTAGGTCACAAGAACTGAGGAGGAAGCTTGGCATTCCCCACAAATATATTTTTCACCTCCTCCTCCACCAGGGTTAGAAGACATTCCTTCTTGTACCAAAACTGCAGCAAAGAAATAGAAGAAGCTACACTTCTTCTCTTCTCCTTCAATAGCCAATACCAAGGGCAAAAAACCTTTCACAACATCATCTATTCCTAAAGGGGTTTTTGAAGAAAAGTCCCTACCAGAAACCCCTATGCAAAAGAAGAAAGATAAAAGAAAGGGTATCAAGAAGCCTGATGAGACAGATAAAGCAATTCCTATGCAGCAGGAAGAGGAGACCAAGAAAAATCTTGTTAATACTGTGCATGTCACTACTCTACCTAAGAGTCAAACATTCAAAAGATTAATCAGTCAACTTAGGGATGCCAGGAAGGAGGTGACTCAATTGAAAACAGAAGCCATGTTTGACGGAGTGAAAATCAAAGAGCTCATGGATGGATATAGTCACTCCCTTGACCTGGCCAAGTTTGCAGCAAGAAGGTCCCAGCCCCTTCATAGATAGATCAAAAATATTTATAGGCAGAACAAAGGATTTCAGTCTCAGAATAGGAATCTCAAGGCAGAGTTGCAACATTTTCAAGATGAAGTAGATCAAAAAAACTTGTAGGTATTGGTTGAAGATTCAATTGAAAAAGTGACACCAGTAATCAAGGAGAGCATATCTCCACTGAAGAAGCCTGTCATTACTAAAAGGAAGAAGTCTCTTGTGCCAAATGAAGATTCTCCTTCTACAAGAAAGAGTGTGAGGGTAAGTGTTAGGGTAACAAAATAGTTGGTGAAAGGTGAGCCCCATTTTTTAGGATAGTTCCCTTTTGTGAGAGTAAAATTTTATTGAAATATTACCTCTACCACCTATACAGGCTTCTAAGTGTTTGTTGTTCAGAGTTTTCGGATTTTTGTGAAGAGCTAACTCCTTCAGGAGTAAGAATCTAGATATTCTATAGCACTTTGGCGTTATGGAATAGTCTATTTTGGTGTTCCACTGGTGTGCTACCTACAGTGCTACCAAATCACCTAAAGATAATGGGATTGATACTATTCAAAGTTACTACTTGGTATTCACATGTTCAAGCTGGAGGTGTTGCATTTTTTATGGTGCTACCTAAAATTTTCACAGAGATTCACAGTGGCGCTACCGAAATTCACTACCTAATATCTCCCAGAGATTGAATTTGCACACAGATGCACCAAGGTGGCGCTATCGAAATTCTCTACTTAATATCTCGTAGAGGCCAAAGTTTTAACATGGGATAAGAAGGTTTGACACTACCTTTTCTACTTGTTTAGTTTTGAAGTGAGCTGCTCAGAGTGCTACCCAAAGAGGCTACCAATAGACACCATGGATCCAGGAGGGTCAAGCTAACTACATTTTGGATAGTTGATGACGGAGAAGATTGCAGAAAAAGAAGTTGGAAGCATAGTGACAGCCACATGCTCCTGAAAGACACATGGAAAACAAGGAGTTGCACAACAAATAAGGATCAAGTTAGTTTGAAGATTGGTTGGATTAGTCACCAACACTTTCCTATTTTATAGCATAGGTTGTTAGTCAAGTTATTATACACAATAAATTCTTAGAGATTTTCATGGGAAGGAGGCCAACTTGTACCTCCAACTCCTGCCTCCCTTTTATTATAAATAGATAGATGAAATGCTTTAGTAGGTTCATATGGTTGAGAAAGGATCCCTTGGACTGTAATATTTTGATGAAGTTACTGTGAACTGGCTATGTACCTGATTTAAGACATATTGGTTAATAGAAATCATCTTCTCTTTCATCTTATTTGCTTTTGATGCTAAATATTCATGCTTTGAATGATTCACATGAATGGTTGTGGTGATATTATGGTGGATGTTTGATCATTATATTTTCATGATCTTTATTTAGCTTCTTTGGTTTATAAACTCAAGAATATCTTGTGTTAAGAATATTTCTTCCTTAGGATTTTTGTAGACCTGATGTTTACAGAAGCCCCTACACCCTTCTCATTGAATTCTTCCCTCTATTCATACTCACTCCCAATTACTGATTGAAGTTAGCCAAGAACTTGATTGCTGGTGCATGCTAGCCCTGTTTTCTGAGTTGGAACATTATCATTTTGAGTCTTTTCCATTTGACCCCTTAAAACACTCTTATATTCACAGATAACCTGATGGGTATTGGGCTTGCCTTCCATGCAATCTGAAGGTGATTCCTAGTGCTAACATTCTTTAGTTTCTGAACTCAAGAAGATATTGTGTTAAGCATCTTTCTTCCTTAGGATTTTTGTAAACCTAATGTTTACAACAACCCCTACACCCTTCTCATTGAAGTCTTCCCTCTATTCATACTCACTCCCAATTACTGATTGAAGTTAGCCAAGACCTTGATTGCTGGTGCATGCTATCCCTGTTTTCTGAGTTGGAACATTACCATTTTGAGTCTTTTCCATTTGACCCCTTAAAATAGTCTTATATTCATAGATAACATGATGGGTATTGGGTTTGCCTTCCATGCAATATGAAGGTGATTCCTAGTGCTAAAATTCTTGGCACCATTGTTGGGGAATTATTTGAAGACTTTTTCATGGGATTAGATGACACAACATACTAGTCCCAAACGTGCATTAGAACTTAGTATCTTGAAGATTGCAGCTTGCACCTGGTGACTCCATTATTTCATCTTTGGCACCTAAAGGAAGACATATGAGATCACATCCACAACTAACTTTGTTTCTGTCTAAGGTTAACCCAAAGAAAATAACCAAAAAGGGAAAAGCTTCCCAAAAAAAAATTTGTGTTGCTGCTACAAGTGCTTCTAGTTAGTTGCCTGATTCCACCCTTGATACTCCAATTGTTATATCAAGTAATATTTCTTTACCTTCTGCTGAAGTATCTAAGAAACTTGATTTTGAAGAGTTTTATGTTGAATTCTCTTCCTTTGAAACTGATTTGAAGGAAGAAAGGATTGGCATTTTTTCTTCCCCTAACATTGAAAAGTGTTTCAATCTTAATAGTTTTGAATATTTCCCTACTTTAGGTTTTTCTACAACACTTTTGAAAACTGAAACCCCCCTTCATACTTTCCTTCTTCTCCTACTCTGCACAAAGTCAAGTCCCCTTCTCCTTCTTGTTCACCAAGAGTTCAAAATCAAATGGAAATTGTTAACCCCCCTGCAAATAGGATGGATGCCATAGTGGTTGCAAGATACACTCCTTTATTCTTGCCTCAGCCAGTGAATGCAATCCCTCCTGGATATTATTTGAAATAAATGCCCAAGTTTATAGGACAATAACATATAACAATTGAGGAACATCTTATTTCTTTATACAACTATGCAAATAATCAAAACATTGAAAATGAGGATGTGTGGATGAGGGTTTTCGTCTGAAGCCTTTTTGGTTAGGCTAGAAGAGTTTTAGGGGTCTGGCCCCTGGATCCATTACTGGCATCGAAGCATTATATGAAGCCTTATTGAGGCATTGGGGGGGGGGGGGACTTTTTGTACTAAATCACCGAATTTGGATCCCTAAAAAGGAAAGAAGGAGAATCTATCTCTGACTTTTCTAAAAGATTTAAAAAAATGTATAATAAGATTCCTGATGAGATAAAACCCATTGAAACCTCTACAAAAATTACTTATGCTAGTGCCTTTGACCCCAATTTTTTCCTTCTACTGAGAGAAATAATATCAACCTCCTTAGTTCATTTGCAAGATGTAGCCTTGGAGGTAGAATCCAACATAGTGGCACATGATAAAATCATAGGAAAATTTGATAGGGATAGAAGAAAAAGTAGAATTGAAGCCATAACTTCTGACTCACATATTGTTCATCCTCAAGTGGAGGAGCTTACCAAATTAGTAAAATCCCTTTCCACTGAGATAGATAAATTAAAACTGGAAGGAAAACAGACCTACAGAAATACACAAAATACTGATAACAGAGGTAACTTCAGGAGAACAAATAATGCTCTCGAAACCCTTCCTAGAGATCCCAGAAATAGAGAGAGAGAGAGATGATCAAAGGGTACAAGATCCTTTTCAAAACAATCTAGTTGTTGATGAAGAAGAAGAGGAGTTATAGGTCAATCCTGAGATTCATTACTTAGGTGACACAACCCCATCCCCACACTTGACTCAATCCTCTTATGAGAAATGCTTGATGGATATTCAAATAAATGAATTAAGTAAGGGAGAGAAATCAAAAGAAAATACTAATAGATATAATATGACATCCAAGGAGAATGAGGAAAAAACCGATGCCCCTAATCAGCCTGCCAAAAAAGAAAATTATGTTGAGGCTGTGACAATGAGAAACAAGGAAAAATACTCTCAAAGTCCACAAGTTCTGATAGGAAATCCTACTTCTGAAACCAAAGAGATCTTGAAGCCTTCTTCTTCCTTCAATTTTGAGAATGAGATCCAAAAAATAAACATCCCTATACCTTTTTTAGAATTGATAAAAAATGAAGAATTTAAAAAAATATGTCCAAAATGTTACAGCCCAAAGCCTCTCCAAGTGCCATTGATTCAGTAAATCTGCAAGATGAAAAACTAGCAGTGATCTTGGGTCCATTAATAGATGATAAAGATGATTCATCCCCTCCTTTCTATACGTCACTGAATATTCATGATAAGGTGTTGCATAATTGTTTGATGGATTCAGGGGCATCCCACAATCTCATGCCAAAATATGTTATGTATGAACTTGGGTTAGAAATCACAAAGAATTACCATGACTTATATTCTTTTGAATCCAGGAAATTGAAGTGTCTTGGGGTCATTAAGGATTTGGTTGTGACTCTATTTCTGCTGCCCATGAAAAGTGTACTCATGGATATCATGGTGGCTGATGTTCCCCCCAAGTTTGGAATTCTCTTGGATAAAGAGACTTGGGGAAACCTTGCAGACGGATCTCTCTTATGATACTATTCCCATTTTTGGGGGAGAGCATGGAAGAATTTATAGGGAATCTCAGTTGGCTTACATCATTAGTGATGAATCAAGCCCACAAATTATCCTGTTTTTTCTTTTGATACAAATTTGGGATCTAGCATTTTTCATCTCACTGACGCTCCTGAATCTCCTCTTGAAATCATAAAACATTCTGTTACCTTTTGTGAGGAGCCTATTTTAACCACTTCTGTCTTGAAAATGTTCTTTGATGGAACCTCTTCTAAGGAAGGTGTTGGTGCTAGAGTGGTCCTTGTCTCACCAGCTCAAGAGACTATATCTTTGTCATACAAACTAGAATTTGAAACTACTAATAATGTGGCAGAGTATGAAGCTCTTGTCTTGGGACTAAGGGATACTAAAGACATGGGGATAAAAGAGATATTTGGGGATGTCGAATTAATAGTCCATTAGATTAAAAATATTTATCAAACAAAGCACCCTAGGCTTAGATATTACAGAAATGAAGTGTGGGACTTGGTGGACAGTTTTTTCTCAGCTTTTAACATTTCATTTATTCCTAGAGAAGAGAATACCATGGTTGATTCTTTGGTTGCATCAAAAAGAAAATTTAGAATTCCTATACCACCTAAAATCAAGTATTATGTAGAATTCAAATACAGGCCTTCTATACCAGACATTGTAAAATATTGGAAGGTGTTCGAAGATTATTTAGAACTTAAAAATTTTCTCAAGACTGTTGATGAGTTTTCTACATTACACATTGATGAGGATCATGATTCATAAATTAATCCCCATGCTAATGTTTTCTTAAATAAAATTGCTAATCATCATATTGTGCAGCTACCTATCAATCATATTCCAAAAGGACTAGTTCCTCTGGAAATATTATTTGATGAGAACGATGTGGCAATGAAAGGGAAAGTATCCATTGATGATGTTGATATAACTGAGTGCAATTTGGGCACTGAACAGAATCCAAAATATGTCAAGTTGTCAAGAAACCTATCAGACGAGCAGAGGGAAGAATACACTAAGTTGTTGAAGGAATTTGTTGATGTATTCTCTTGGACTTATGAAGATCTTAGAACTTATGACACAAGCATTATAGAGCACAAGATTCCATTAAAAGATAACACCAAACCCTTCAGGCAAAAGTTGAGGAAAATCAATCCTATGTTGTTTCCGTTCATGGAGAAAGAGGTAAAAAAGGTTTTAGATGAAAAAATTATCATTCCTTTGAGGCATTCCAAATGGGTGGCCAATTTGGTCCCAATAAGAAAAAAGAATGGAGAAATCAAACTTTGAGTTGATTTTCAAAATCTGAACAAAAGCTCTAAAAAGGATAATTACCCTTTGCCCAAGATGGAGCACATATTATAGAAGGTGACATGAGAAGCCAGGATGTCCATGGTTGATGTTTTTTCCAGGTACAATCAGGTATCTATTTTTCTAGAAGATAGAGAGAAGATGACCTTTACCACTCCTTGGGGTACATTTATGTATGCCAAGATGCCCTTTGGTTTGATGAATGCAAGGGCTACTTTTCAGCGAGTTATGGACATAGAATTTATTGGAGAGAAGGATAAGTTTGTTGTTATCTATTTAGATGACATGACAGTGTTATCTCAGTCTGATAAATAACATTGTGATCATTTAAGACAGGTTTTCTTGAAATGCAAAAAAATTTGTCTCTCTTTGAATTCGAAAAAGTCATTGTTTTCCATGAAAGAAGGAAAATTATTGGGGCATATTGTGTCGGCTGAGGTGGTAAGGATTCATTCCAGTAGGGTTGAAGCTATACAAACATTGTCACTTCCTAGATCCAAAAAAGAGGTTCAATATTTTCTGGGACAAATTAATTTTTTGAGAAGATTTGTGTCAAATTTTGTTGAGTTGGTTAAGTATATCACAGCCATGCTGAGGAAGGGTAGTAAAATCAAATGGACTATTGAGTCCCATGATTATTTTGATCAGATAAAGTAATCCTTGACTAAAGCCATAGTTCTTATCATCCCCGACTACTCCAAGGACTTTATTATTTTTTCTTTTTCTTCTTTTGATATAGTAGCAATAGTTTTATTGCAGAAGAATGCTGAAGGCTTAGACTAGCCCATTTCCTTTTTCAACAGGGCATTGAGAGATGTTGAATTAAAGTATGATATCATGGATAAGAAATCCTATGCATTGGTTAAAGCTCTCAAGTCCTTCATAGTTTATGTCTTGCATTCAAGATTCATTTCTTATGTCCCATCAGATGCTGTAAAAGAAATTCTTATTCAGCCTGATATAGACAGAAAAAGGAGCAAGTGTATTGCTAAAATACTTGAATTTGATTTGGAAATTAAGCCTACCAAATTGGTTAAAGGTAAGTTTTTAGCCAAGCTATTGGCTAAATCAAATTTCTCAGCATTGGGGGTGAATTGTATCCACTCATGTTTAGAAAATCAGCAGGATGAATTAACTGATAAAGGTTCTCAAGTCATCTCTGCATTAGCAGATTGTAGCTGGTACAAGGACATTATATTTTTCCTGCAGAATTTACATCCTCCAAATGGTGTGGAAAAGAACAAGGTGAGGGCCTTAAAACTCAAATCAATAAAATATTTCCTTGGTGATCAAGTTTTGTATTGGAAAGATCCATTATGAATGATTTTGAGGTGCCTAGACCCACAAGAAGCCCAAGAGATTATGTCTGATTTTCATGACAGTTTATATGGGGGGAATCATTATTGGAGAACCACGGCATACAAGATCCTCAGGGATGGGTACTTATGGCCTAGTTTTTTCACCGATGTTTTTTCTAAGATCAAATCCTGTGCTAAATGTCAGAAGTTCTCTGGAAATTAGTAGCTTAAGTCTTTGTCATTAAATCCTATGGAAACTTCAAGAGATTTTCAGCAATAGGGCCTAGATTTTATTGGGGAAATTCATCCCACTTCCAGTGGCCAAAATAGATGGATCTTGACTGCTATAGATTACTTTACTAAGTGGATTAAAGCTATTCCTACTAGGAATTCTTCCCACAGAGTGATCATTGGTTTTCTTGAGGACATTATGACAAGGTTTGGGTGTCTGAATAGAATCGTCACTGAAAATGGTGCATATTTCAAGGTTGAGCCATTGATTCAGTTTTGTGAACAGTTTGGGATCACATTCATTCACTCTACCCATTACTACCCTCAAGGAAATGGGCTTGCAAAATCCTCAAACAAAATCCTTATAAAGATCATTAAAAATCTATTAGAGGATAAAAAAAAGGCATGGGACTCAAAACTCAAATTTTCTCTATAGGATGACAGAGTGATGATAAAGAGGCCCCTGGGACTTTCCCCTTTCCAATTGGTGTATGGAGTTGAAGCCATTTTTCCTTCTCAATTTGCCTTACCTGTGGAATAATTCTTCCAATATTACCAAGGGGAGGAGCCTGATCATATGATCAGAAGGATTCAACAGTTGGTTGAAGTGCAGTAGACATGGGAGAAGCTTGTAGACAAAGAACATGATCATCAACTAAAGATCAAGCAGGCGTTCGAAAAGAAAGTGAACAAAGAGAATTTTCAACTGGGTGATCTGGTGCTCAAGTGGGATGTACTGAAGAAAGATAAAGGAAATCACATTAAATTTGAAGCTTTATGGATCAATCCTTTCAAAATATCTGAGGTATTCTCTAATAACACTTTCAAGTTGCAGAATATGGAGAATGAAGAATTTTTTGGTGGCCCTGTCAATGGGCATTTTCTGAAAAAAGTACTTTTCTTAAGACTTGAGTGGCTTTCCATGCCATTGTAAATATCATTTTTCTTTTATTTTTTTTCAACAAATGACCCCATATCCCTAGGATAAGGCACTTAATCTACTAATTCTGGGCATCCCACAGGGGGAATGTCATCCCCTGTGGAGCCAATGTTATCACACTAAGTTTCCTTGGGTTTTTTGTTTTCTTTTATCCTTTCCTAAGCCTTAGATTTTAATTTTTTAAGCTTCACCCCTTTATCAAAACATAATCTATGATAAAGAAAGTGTTGATTCATAGATTATGTTTTGATCCTCATTTGATTTTTGGACTTAGAACCATTTTTTTTCATGACTTAAAATTTTGTCCCCTTCATGATTTGTCACTAGGATCGATCCCTTCCCATGACTAGACTGATTTGACATACCATTTTACTCATTCATGACCTTGTATACATGCCTTTCTTTCCTTGCTTGCCCGTCTAATCATTTTTTTGAAATGGAGCGTTGCCCACTCATCAGGCATTTCCGTAGCACCTTTATTGTTCATCATGTTTCCACCATGCATTTTGATTACCACGACTGATAACATTTCCCTTGTTTTCAGTGCCAGGAGTTGGTTAAAAGGATACCCTCAAGATCTCTTATTTATGATCCCTGATGATGATTTGTGATTTTGAAAAACTCAGGAGTCTTGTGCTGCATAAACTCACAGTTCTGACCAGGCAAAAATAGTGCTACCAGATCCGATGTTGAGGTAGATTCAAAGGTCGAGATGTTCATGACTTCATCCTAAAATATCATCAAAGATTCAAACAAGTGTTTACTCCACATGTATCACGTGTTGCCTCCTCTACACATAAATTTTCACAGAGAATTAGTGCTCAGAGTTTGGATTATTGGGCTTGCATAGTTGTGAGAGACTTTATTTGCATTGTCTTATCCTTTTCTCCTATGATTTCAAACCTATGAACTTCACTACTTGTATGTCAAAGTCTGATACATCCACCCACCATATCTTTTGAAAATTACAACATCTAAAAAGTCTATCTTCTGCATACACATTGTGCTACCCAAAAGCGTTGCTTAACCACACTGTGTCTCCCCTGCTTCCTTTGACATTTGAGTTGAACTTTTTTACCTAGCTTCAAAGGGCCAATTATTGTCTAAAATTTCAATACCTGCACAAGTCTAAGGGAGGGATTTCCACAGCCAAGTCTTAGCTTACTAGCACTAGACTATTTTAAAGGGGCAACTTTGTCCATTTGAAGCTTGACTTTAGGTCCTCCTGGTCATTACTAGCCCATAAGCCACAATAAGCTCTCATTTTAATCTATGGAGACTCCTCAGATGAAGAATACACACAAGGGGGGCAAGGTAGTTAGGACCGAACCTATGGATATGCATCTTTTTTATACAAATCCCATGGCAAGAGAAGTTTTTCAAAGAGTGGGATGCCTCTCTTTCTGCTAGAATATGCAAAGAGGCCATCCTAAGGTGACAAGGTAGTTTGCCTTATATTTTGATGGAAGGAGAACCAAGGTAGGGGATTTAGAATTGGAGGTGATTGAGGCCTCTATTTCAGCTGCAACAGGAATCCCTATCACAGGTGAGAAATGGTTTAAAGCCATGGCTTTGAATGCAACTTATGCCAAAGATTTCCTTAAGCCTGAACATCAAGCCGGTGATTTGTCTAAGGGTGTGCCAAGGAATCAGTTGATTGAGCAATTTGACAAGATATTGAAGATCATCCAGAGATACTTTACATGTGAAGGGAGGTTTAATACATTGTACCAGTACCATATAAGGCTTCTGTTGCATTTTACTGGTAAAATTGAAATGAATATTCCCTATTATTTGTTAAGGATCATAAGTAAGATGTCAGAAAAGATTCAATCCAAGTCTAAGGATGTGGATATTAGCATCTTCCACTATGGATTGATTAGAATGCTAGTCTCTAAAGAATTGGGTAAGAAATATATCTCATGGGAACATTTTTTTGTTTCTTCCCACTTCAAGTTGTATATAGAAACTACTCCTCAATCACCAAATGCAAGCCCTTTATCACCCACTAGTGCTACTAAAGTAGGTATTAGCAAGAAGAGAAAGGGAAAAGTTCTTGTTCAAGTTTCAGAGGTCATTAAGTAGGTCACATGAACTAGGGAGGAAACTTCTCATTCCCCACAAAGAGATTTTTCACCTCCCCCTCCTCCAGGGTTAGAAGAACTTATTTATTCTACCAAAACTATAGAAAAAAAAGGGAAGAAGCTACACTTCTCCTATTCTCCTCCAGAAGCCAATACCAAGGGTATAAAACCTTTCACAAGATCATCTATTCCTAAAGGGGTTTTTGAAGAATGATCCCTACTAGAAACCCCTATGAAAAAGAAGAAAGATAAAAGAAAGGGTATCAAGAATCTTGATGAGACAAACAAAGCAATTCCTATGCACCAGGAAGAGGAGGCCAAGGAAAATCCTATTGAGACTGTACATGTCACTACTCCTCCTGACAGTCAAACATTCAAAAGATTAATCAGGCAACTGGAAGGAGGTGAATTAGTTGAAAACATAAGCCATGTCTGACAGAGTGAAGATGAAAGAGCTCATGGATGGCTATAGTCACACCCTTGACCTGACAAGGTTTGTAGCAAGAAAGGCCCAACCCCTTCATAGGCAGCTCAAAAATCTTTATAGGAAGAACAAAGTCTTTTAGTCTCAGAACAAGAAGCTCAAGGCAGAGCGACAACATTTTCAGGATGAAGTAGCTCAAAGAAAATTGCAGGTATTGGTTGAATCTACCATTGAAAAAGAGATGCCAACATTCAAGAAGATCACAGCTCCACTGAAGAAGCCTTTCATTGCTAAAAGGAAGAAGTATCTTGTGCCAAATGAAGATCCTCATTCTACAAGAAAGAGTGTGAGGTTAAGTGTCAGGGTAACGAAATAGTTGGTGAAAGGTGAGCCCCATTTTTTAGGATGGTTCCTTTTTGTGACAATAAAATTTTATTGAAATATTGCCTATACCACCTATATAGGCTTCTAAGTGTTTGTTGTTCAGATTTTTGGGATTTTTATAAAGAGCTAACTCCTTCAGCAGTAAGAATGCAAACATTTTGTAGTTCTTTGGCGCTACGGAATAGTCTATTTTGGTGTTCCACTGGTGTGTTACCTACAGTGCTACCAAATCACCTAAAGATAATGGGGTTGATACTATTCAAAGTTACTACTTTCTCTGCACATGTTCAAGATGGAGGTGCTACATTTTTTAAGGCGCTACCTGAAATTTGCACAGAGATTCATAGTGGCACTACCAAAATTCGCTACCTAATATCTGCCAGACACAGAATTTGCACACAGATGCACTAAGGTGGCGTTACTAAAATTTGCTACCTAATATCTCACAAAGGCCAAAGTTTTCACATGGGATAGGAAGGTTTGGCCCTACCTTTTCTACTTGTCTAGTTTTGAAGTGTGCTACTTAGAGTTCTACCCAAAGAGGCTACCAACAGACACCAGGGATCTAGGAGGGTCAAGCTAACTACTTTTTGGATAGTTGATGATGGAGAAGATTGCAGAAATAGTAGTTGGAAACATAGTGACAGCCACATGCTCTTGAAAGACACATGGCAAACAAGGAGTTGCACAACAAAGAAGGATCAAGTTAGTTTGAAGATTGGTTGGATTAGTCACCAACACTTTCCTATTTTATAGCATAGGTTGTTATTCAAGTTGTTAGACGCAATAAATTCTTACATATTTTCATGGGAAGGAGGCCAGCTCATACCTCCATATGTTGCCTCCCTTTTTTTATAAATAGATAGATGAAATTCTTTAGTAGGTTTGTATGGTTGAGAAAGGCTCCCTTAGGCTATAATATTTTGATGTAGTTACTGTGAACTGGATATGTACTTGATTTAAGACATCTTGGTTAATAGAAATCAACTTCTCTTTCAACTTATTTGCTTATGATGCTAAATGTTCAGGCTTTGAATGATTCACATGAATGTTTGTGGTGATATTATGGTGGATGTTTGATCATTATATTATCATGGTGTTTATTTAGCTTCTTTAGTTTCTGAACTCAAGAAGATCTTGTGTTAAGAATCTTTCTTCCTTAGGATTTTTGTAGACCTGATGTTTACAGCATCCCCTACACCCTTCTCATTGAATTCTTCCCTCTATTCATACTCACTCCCAATTACTGATTGAAGTTACCCAAGACCTTGATTGTTGGTGCATTCTATCCATTTTTTCCAAGTTGGAACATTATCATTTTGAGTCTTTCCATTTGACCCCTTAAAACACTCTTATATTCATAGATAACCTGATAGGTACTGGGCTTGCCTTCCATGCAACCGAAAGGTGATTCCTAGTGCTAACACCTCCTAATATATGACGCATATTTCCGGAAAGGGAGCTATTGGGATTTTAAGTTAATTTAATTGATGAAATACATGAATTGATAAATACCTAAAAGGAAGCTAAAACTCAGTTAGAAAATCAATTGATAGTTTCGCGATTTTAGATTTCGGGCATTTTCCACATATCATATTCCCAATTCATGAAGCTTGAACTCTCAAAATGTATTAATCATTAAGCAAGGTTAATTAATGATAAAAAACAATTAGACATTAATTAATCACTTCGTGATTTCACATTTCGGAGATCCTGTCTCGAGCGACTATCAATATGTCGAGCTTCGAAACCCCGAAATACTTGAGGTTAAACACGATTCTTTAAAGGGTTAAATATGATTAACATTTATTAATCACTTCACGATTTTTCATTTTGGAAGTCATGTATTGAACTAATATAAGATATATCGAGGTCTGGAATTCCAAATATACTTAGCAATAAGTGTGATTAACTGATGCATTAATGAGGATTATCTCTTGATTAACTTTTTGTTGAATCATAACTCAAGAAAATTCAAATGTTTTTTGCCAAACTTTTAATCGTGAACCACCAGAAATTAATGACAATAATAATCGATCTACGGTGATCATTCAAAATAAGATCTTGGACCATCGCCTAAATATTTTTAATTAAGGAAATTTAATACTTTGTTAGTAGAGATATTTATGAAATCGATGAAATTAAGGGAAAAACGATATTGAAGTTTGAATTTCATCTTGCGTTTTTTAATGCCCATATATTACTAAGGGTCATTAAGTTTCCTAAACTTTTAAGAAAGTAAATTGAAACAAAACTTCCTAACATAATATTGACTTTAATAACAACAACTTCAGTAACTTGGATTTATCAATAAATACTAAATGATTTACAGTATGAAATAAATACATAACTTAACAAGTACCTAGATCTGATGCTAATTTCTGTTGCCTCTTTGCTTTGCTGCTGCCTTTCTGCTCCCTGCTACACAGATCAACCCTGCCACAAACAGGAAAATAACTGCCCAAAACTACTGTCCTCCCTGCCAACTAGGAAAACTACCTAGCTCCAGGATATCTACGGATATCCTGGCCCTCCATGCCCAAAACCTCCATCAACTCGGTGCCTCCCCTGATCAAAAGCCACAGTCCATAACACTCTGTTCCTTTCTCCCAGCAAGCCAACAGTCCAAAAAGAATACAACAGGCTCACAGCTAATACCACAGTGCACAGCAAATACCACAATGCATAGAAATTCTGCTCACCGCACAATGCAATGGCTCTCAGCCAGTATAACTGGCTCAACAATACAGTCCGCAGCATCCATCCCCGCCAAATGGTGCACACATCCCCCTCTTCCATCCCTTATTCCTCCTTGCCGACTAATGCAATTACTCCACAACCTCCCCCCCATCCTCCGTCCTACGTCCCACTTTAATATTTTATCGTCTTGGGATTTCTGGGCTATCCCGCTCTGCATACGCCACCCCCTGGGCATACACAACTCTTATTATATCTTTTCTTTTTGATCTCTTAAATTTATGTCACAGGTAATTAAATGTGATCTTCAGTCAGATTATTATTACTTAGTTAATCCTCAATTATTCTTTAATTAACTCTTACTTAATAATCTTAATCATTTATCAATTTAGGGTTGTTACATACACCCACCCTTCAAGAAACTTCATCCCAAAGTTAAGGTGTCGGATGGTACAGGGGAGAAGAGCATGGTTCATACGTTCACAGCAAGTAACTGACAATATCGGTAAGTAAATCAAGAAGTCCATACATACTAATGTATATGTACAAGGAATGCATGTGTAGCTAGTACATGCAAACCTCGTGCATGTACTAATAATCAAACTGTCATT